>JAQIVZ010000027.1:0-163675 GCA_034700945.1 Arrhopalites spinosus
ATAATTAAAGTGTTACACAAAAAAGTCCTATTGTCTACATAAAGAGAGAGAAAAAAATCAAAATGTGGTAGCGTAAAGACTACCGATGGTCATAAAACCTGGTCAGTGAGTGCACGCGACGTTGCCTTCGGAAAACTTATTATGGGCTTATTACAGCTGGTGGACTGTATCTAACTCTAATTTTGAATTATATTTCCCAATAGGTAATCATGGACAGCTGTCAACAAAAAACAAAAAATGATAAAAAAAAGAAAACAACAATCTTAAAAAAGAGTCACCCACCCTACTTCAAACTCACGAAAATTAATTTCTTACAAGAACATGAAAGCACTCAGGTTCATGACTTTTAAATATATTTTTTTGCATATCTGACATAGGTACATGTAATTGATGATATTGAGACCGTTTTTTTCTCTTACCAATGTTGTAGTATGCACTAGCGACAAGGATTTCATTTATTTACTACAGGCACAATAAATATTTTTTGTTTTTTTTCTGATCCCGCATACAACAATTGCAGCCTTTACATACGGTAAAATTATCATTTGCTACAAACAAAAGACAAATAAGACAGAGATAGATATATTATTATATACATACAATATGTAAGAAGACTTTTTTCTATTTTGCTGTCACACAACCGTGGTAGCCACACACTTATTAGTAACATATTACAAATACTATAGGTATAATTACTAGGTAATATCATACCTAAACTTAATTTATGTATCATATTGAACTATGGTTCTAACATCCTATTTCTTACTTTTTTGAGATGTGTCCTTTTTTAAATAAATGATCCCACATTTTTTTATTCTCACGAGGTCATATTCGCGAGTTCATCCCAGTCGACGGGATTTTTGAAAACTTCTTGCTCCAACCATACTTCATAATTCTCCTTAAAGGTACTCGTCAGTTGGACTGGTCGACCCAGAACGCTGGTGATACATTGATCCACAGGCTCAAAATCTGGCAAAAGCTGTGTTTTCAAAATACAAACAATTTCACGATTTTTTTTAAACTATAAATAATCCTCTCATGCTTAAAAGGCTCATAAATACATCTCGATTTAAAAATTCAATCCATTTAAAATTCTGGTGTTTATTTTAAAAAATGATTGTAATTGTCATTGTACCTTTGATGAATCACCGTATCGTCTACTATTAAATCGGTCAACTGCAGCTCGAAGGGCACACTCTTCTGCTTGGAAGTCCCATGGTCTAGCATCCAAATCTGAAAATATACAAAACAAAAGTTTATTCATTGAGTGATTCTCAACAGTAGTTATTTTTTACAAAAGAAATTTTCTCAGCGAATTACTTCTATAAAATATGATTACAATCATAAAAGAAGATCACATAAGCTACAGGCTACTAATTGTTTTAAAAGTTCAACAATGTGGTAGAAATTCTACCGTAAAATGGACTGCGTTGAATGTAAAGTGTGTATGAACCAAGGCTCTCCAGTCAAAGACTTTGACTGGAGAGCCTTGGTATGAACTGAGAAGATTGGGAAAGATGCTGTCAAAACGGAGGGACAGACGGACAAATAGATATGGCAATGACCTGTTACACCAGGCAACCGGTGGGATTACAATTGTATTGAAGTATATGCAGATTATGACACTTTGATGTTTGCAAGGTGGAGACAATTGGAAAAAAGAAGAGTTGGACTGACGGACACCCTCTGGAATCCGACATGGCGGTACATATTGAAAGGGACGCTTCCCAAAAAATCAATATTTAAACCCTATATAAGGGTATCGATCAGAATATCGTAGTTATGGAAATATTATTGACTGGACGCATTCAAAGCAATCACCATCTGTATAATTCTTGTTGGTAAAAAAAATGCACACTCATTTCCTTCCTTCCTCACTCTGCCTTCTAGCAACTTTGGCTAAATCACCCAATGTAATAATACATAAAAATAAAGAAAGGAAAAAAACTTGAAAATGTACCACTCGGTATTCAGTGTCATTAAAAGAAACTTCACATTATTTTACTACAAACTACAGCTTGCGGGTCAGCTTTAAAAACTTCAACTTAGTCCAAAAAAGGAATCCTTCTCTCCTCCTCATGCTCATAGCTGTAACAATCACAAAAAATTACACTCTGCCTTTAATGTTCTACACAAAACTTCAAACACTGACTGCTCCATGTACCCTCGTGTGTAGTAAAAAAAGGATTGTTAATCCTCGTTTTTTCAACTATTAAAAAACTGCTGCATTTTTTTAAACTCTCCATTTCTTTTTTTTCTCTACAAAAGACATTAATTTAAGACCAAGACATTCATTACACAAGTCAAAACGCTCAACATGTCGAAAATGTCGACTTACATCAAAGTTTCCATTAATATTGTATGTACAATATTGCTTTAGTAATTCCGTACTACACGTAATAGACACTTCATGTCCTCACACGATTATACAGAAGAATCTCTCTCTCTCCTCCTTTTTTTTACTACAACTTCGGTGTGGAACTAAATGCCTAATTTTTCAACGCTGTTGCCCTTTAAAAAAACTACATAACAACAATTATTCTTATCATTATGGACAGAAAAACTGGCATTTACTTCTCAATTACCCTCATTACATTTTCACATAAAAACCATGAAAATTGTACATGAAAATCAATCAGGTATGTTCAATGACTCGTTTTTTTGGAATTTTAACAAGTCAAAAAACGTTTTCAAGTTCCTAATCCTACATTTTTTATACACAAAATCTACAAAATAAAAGTGGGACAGTCACACAAATAGAACTGATTCAATGTGTATATTCAAATTTTGTTTAAAAAGTTTTATGTAGATTCTGTACGACCCAGTTTAGCAAAAATAAAAATAAAACTTATCGTCAGAGTCAAAGTAGGGAATTTATGATGATAAATCGATTTACTATTATAGCCATCTAAAAACCAGCAAGTATTCAAATTCATCATAATTACAAGACGAATGGTACTGGAGAAAAGAAGGGAGAGACAGAGAGAAAGAAAAAAGTACACAGGAACGTCTAAGGATTCGTCGTATGAAAGAAAAGGAGAATCTGCTTTTTCTCTCTCTCTCTCTCTCTCTCTCTCTTCGTCATCCTCTCATTCGTTCTAGTCTTCAACTCAGCAATATTTCTGAGAACATTTCTCACTTACCAAAAAGTCAATTTACAAAGATATTTTTCATCCTTTTTATGTCAAAAAATTCTCACTCAGACTTTACAAGTTTTCATAGCAAAAGTAAATCATTTCTTGCTTTCTTCCATGCATAATAAAACACTGCCACACAAATGACAAAAAAAGTCTTCTCTCTATAAAATAACGAATGAGTACATTCATTTTATATTTTTAAATATTTCCACACACAATATCTAGTACATAGTACATAGGTAGGGAATAATATACAAACAACAACAACAATAAAAAAACAATAATACTCACCGCCTACCCAACCTTATATCACACCTTTGTCGCATACTATTCCTATTTTAATCCACCCACAGGCCCACTACTACTACACAGATAAATTCGGATACGCTTAAAAAAAGGGTATGGCTTTAATCCCACTTTTGACTATCTAGAAACAATCGACAAATTTCTCAATAGTGGCAATGAATTCATCGATCTAAATTTATCACATGCAAGAGAGATCTTTGTCCTTGTTTAACAAATGAAATTCTAGATAACAATGACTGATTATATCATGTAAAATTTAGTCCATAGTTTATTCAAGCTTCATGAATTCCAAATATTTGACCTTTTAGTAGTCATTTCCTTGAACATGTATACTATAATATGTACAGATTATTATTGATAATATGTACACTCCCACCATCAATCCTCTAAATTTAGAGTGTTAAACTTTAAAACTTGGATTTATCTGTCATCAATTACCTAAAACGTCATTGGGTTCAACAAATTCTCTGTTATCCAATAATACTCTATACAAAGCACTATTCAACATGGTTCCCCTTTTAAAACTACACCTGTATGTTCTGAGTGACAAACATATTTATATTAAGCGTCCATAAAGTAAAGAAAAACAAGATACAAAGTCGGCATTGTCTTCTCTAAATATTTCTATTGCTTATGAGATTAATATCAAAGGTTGTCACCAACACCCCGAAAAAATTTACGAGTCATGCCTTGACTCGGGAGGTACAAACACTGTACTTTTCAAAATATCTTTTGTGACTACACACAACATTCATGTCATCAACTTGTATAATAATCTATAACAAAAATTTTCAATTCAATATTTCCTCTTAGTATATTTCCAACATCAAAAAGAATATCTTGCGTACTTTCAATATAAATAAAATAACTAAGATAAACACAAGAGTATATTTTGTGGCTACCCCAATCATATACAGATTAGGAATACTAAGTTTTTGGGCGTAACCATCATTCGATTCAAATAAGTACATGTTATAAAATACCATACTGGTGACAGTCAAACTTTTCAGTGCAAAATGAATAAAGGCGGATACGTCAGCCGGATCTACATCTCTAAAAATAATATCATACTACGCATTAGCTAATGGATGAACGTACAAGGGAAATAATTACATTAATTTATACGTAAATCAATCAATTTACTAGTACTACTGTACATGTACAAGATACAATGTATGAGAAGATAAGAAGGACAAGTCCCTACACATCACACGACCACTAATTCGATTTCACACAAACATTTCAACATGATTTCTACTGCACCATCAATTTAAACAATACGACAATGTAAACAATCTATAACGGATTTGAATTTGGTTGCATTAACATCTTCTCCACAGAATACAAAACCACAACAAGTTTTTAAAAAAAATTCCAAAACACTAATAAATTAGATGAGGACATAAACAGATTGTGCATATTCTCCAAAAATAAGAAATGGAAACCTCACCTTCTTCATAGCATTGAAAATGATCAAGGTAAACAAATATCTTACGTAGTACAGAGGCTGTGCCAATCTTGAATATATTTTTTTTACATAAAATTTAACCATTTAAAAAAAATCCAGACTTGTACGTATTAAAGACACAAATTAGAGTATGATCATAATATGGTCACAAGCCTCACAAAATCTGTATAAAAAAGCATGCTTGCATAAGTTTTCCATCATGTATATGCACAATACACGACCTTCATAGCTATATGTACAGCAAAAATCTAGTTTGAAGTCAGTTCCTTTTGCCTACCTTTAAATTTGAATTTGCATATTCAACAATGTACAACAACATAATTTTATTTGATTAGTCAGAGCTCAATTATTATAAGCGAGGAGCGCTTCAGCGCTTTTCCACAATACATATGTACATATAACATTACTTCCATCCTCTACCACCAAGAGTCAATAAAACGACCACCCACTTCCCAAAATAATGTCCCTGTACGAATAATATATCAGCATAATCAAATTTTGGACAGAAAATTAATTTAAGTATTCTAAGAATTGTTGATGGCAAGCTTAAAAAATAAATAAAAAAAATACTAGTATATTACGCTTCTAAAAAAAGACACCGAGGACTTGTTTTTACAAAAAAAAAACCTTCCTGTGTCGTAGGTTAAGAAACACTTTCCCTGCCTCAATCAATACCCGACGGAGGATCTTGTTATTTTCTATAAAGAGAAGATACCGAGTTCAAAACTACCTTGCACGTCATTCATATTCATATGAATACACTGAAATTTTAATCTATACCCGAGTTTGAGGACACTGAAACCTGAAACAAAATTAGAATTTATGGTCCGAGTTCATTAAACTTTCCTACTAAATGACAACATGTTTGTATACAGACTGTACACAGGGATAAGAATGGAGAGTATTCCATGAAATAAAGTTTCACTACCTAGCTAAATAATAAATGGCACACACACGTAGACCAATTTTCCAGACCCCCCTCCTCCCTTTGTTAAGTCGTACATAGTTTTTTGCACCCATAACATGGAAAGAGCATTTAAATTTTGTTGTCGTTCGTCTTCTTTGTCTTCCTTCTCCTCCTCCCCTTGATACTTCTCTCATTTCATTTTATTTATATTCTGGAACCTAATAAAGAGTAGAGTATCATAAACATATGAAAAGTAAAACTTTACAAGGATGAGAAAGACAACAAGAGAGAGACAGAGAGAGAGTATTGCAAAAGTAATTGAATATTGGTGAAACAGAAACGGAAACTTCCTTCTTTTTGACAATGACACTGAATCCCTTTCAGCGTACGCCACTAAAACTTCACGGGGGATTAAACTCGTTTATGGCTAAGGTTCACGCGACAATTCACGAGAAAAGTCAGCTCCGTGCGTAAACACCACAAGCTCAGCTGAATCTCGCCCCAAAAACCCCTTAAAATCTCAAGTACTCGTAATAAAATTGTAAAATAGACTGCCACTGCCAGCAAGATACATTGGTGCGTAAAGCCTTCCGCAATAATTTTGAGGCAGAGTTGTCCCCTGTATATTTCATACTATTACTTTACCACACACACAAACACATTTGGCATTGTCATAAAATCCTCGCCAATTTTCCTTCCTCAACAATAACGGCCAGAAAAGCCCAAGTTTATAATACCCTTTCTTTTTCCTTCATAATAAACTACAACTTATAGGTCTAATTCAAGGGGGCCAAGGACTCTTTCTTCATGTACAACAAAATTTTCTGTACTACTCAAAAAAGAGAATCAACGCTAAAACCCGCCAAAACCAATCTACTTGAGTAATAGCAGTAGCCGTTTACAATTTATGAGCAATAACTTGATAAATCACTCTTTGTGTATTTAAATGCCTAGGCCCTACACTAGTTTACAGCCATGAATGTATTACCTTCTTAAAATTGTCTATTTAAATTTATTTAAAACAATGTTACCCGTATTCTCTCTATTCTCTCAGAAATGATTTTGACTTCCCATGAACTTTGTACTCCTAAAAACTTGAGGCAAAAAAAAGCTATTATCTAAATATCTCCTCTCTCTTAAGGGGAGAGATTTGTGTTTTTATTAATAATAAGAACAGACGGGGGCCCTTGTCCGTGCTTATTGTTAATAATATGCTCTTGTGCCTTCATATAAATGTATACATGTATAGTCTATATAGGACCAATATTATACACAAAATTACTACTTATACAGTCATTATTATATAATCTTATTATATTGCGTGTGAAACGAATTTGAATTTACTTATGAGCCCTTCCACACAAAGTCTATACGCATCACGCACAAAGTCCCCAAGATAGTTTTATTTTAAATAATACTAAAGATATATAAGCAGATAATTATAAATCGTATAAATGTAGAAATCCAAGTTATAGAGTCCATTTTCTTTTGTCTTTAAACAAAAAAAAATTAAATTGAACAAGTTAGATCCATCGTTGCGTGTCATCGTCATCTGATATAGAGTCCGACAAAAAAGAAGACGAAATGAAATACAGCAACAGTTAATACAACCATCATATTTTGAAATCAACATGAACGAAATATTATAATAATATTAAAGAATATATATATATACATTATTTTATTGCTATTCCCAGATTTGAACATGTATCCAAGAGTATGACCGTTTGTGTCCATCTTGAAGTATCATTTCATTTAATAGTGTAATATACAAGAAAGATTTTTTACTGCATCCTCCATTACAGTAAAAAGAACATCGGCCCTTTTTGGTATATTGTGGTATAAAAAATGTATAATAATATTATCCCATGTGCTTGATCTTAGGAAAAAAAAAAGTTCCCAGACCCTCAAAATAAAGGAGGAGAAAAAAACAAAGACAGACGTATGCAAATGCAACAGAAACAAAGTACCTACTTTTAAATAACAGCAAGTAGAACACAAAGAATTGTTGTGGCTAGTGTATAAATGTTGAGTGAAAACTACGACGCAATTTCTTGATGTTGAATTTCATACTTTATATATGAAAATTATAGAGTACACCCTTTCAAAACATTTTTAGAAGATGAAGGATACTGCACCAAAAATCGCAATTAACAAACCCAAGTTTTCATTTAATCAAGCATTTATTAAAGAGATGTAGATGTGAGCTACCAATAGACTAGATATAAACCATGTGTACACATACAGAAAACAGTTTAGCATATGTACTGACCACGAAAAGATTACGTTGAGGGGATTTAAATGAGAAAAGAATTCTTATCTTCATATGTACTGCAAAATTCCGACTATATTTTATATTATTATTGTACACTAGTTTTATTCTATATGATTCAGGTGAACCTACATAACCAGACACCTGCAGCTCTCTACTAAATCAAGAGCATTGCCCTACGTTCCCGAATCACCGCCAATTCAACGTTTCTCTCAAGGTCAACCTCTTTTTTTCCCAGGTCCAGACATTTCACAAGGTTCATGTACATAATAATGGGGTGTCTGATCTCACACGACGCAATATCATCATCTTTTCAAAAACGTTTTGTCGAATATATTCATCAACTCCAATAACATTGTCTACCTGTCTCAAAGACTTTGTCCCATGTTTTTTTCATCATTTGGCAATTCATACTACTTGCATAAATTTTAATAGGATGCACATCATAACATTGCAAAAAATATGATTATTTTGTAACAATAAACAATTTGATCGTCTCCAACCACTATGCAGTGACTATGTTTTATAAAAAATGAATACATTTCTTAGTTTACAAATTATTAAAACACATGTGTAGGAATAAGAAAATATTGCTGTTAACATGTATAGTGACCACATCATAATCACACTATAAATTCTTAACAATGCCACTGAAAACTATCCTCAATCAAGATATATAAATGTTGACAAAGGAAAGGATTAATTTGTTTGTGTGTATGGAACTCAGGTAAAGTTGAAAGAAAGGAACAGACCAAATTTCATTACATGAACCTCCATCCAACAGATGTTAAAACAACTACAGATGAAAACAAAGAACAACCTTTGTTATTGCAAAAAAAAATGTTCAACATCTTCTGTATACCAGGTATCTAACCTCTTTATAAGTTTTTGTTTTTTATGTATATCTCAACAACATGACCCATGTTAACTATATCATATACATAATGAATGAAAGCCGGCGACTGGAGAGACTAGACTCACCATTACAAACATATTACGAAATACCTCAAGAGTTCAAACAGTATGCTAAAAAAATTCTTATTGCTTATCCATCAAACTCTCACCCACAACATTATTACCCCGATTCATTATATTATGTACATTTCTCTCTAGGTACTTTTATGAACATACCTACATGTAGGGTTTGATTTTGACTATGTATGGGGTCGTCTCTCTGTTGTGTCTTTCAATTTACCTAGCTAGAATTTTACGCAACCAAGAATAGCGAGAGAAAGAAATAGAGGTTCATCGCCCATTTGACTTTTTTTAAACAAAATACCAATGTTTTCATGGCTGCAGTTTCAAGGTTAGAACACATACATTTTTACCCTCGGTGGAAATAAAGACAAGACAGTAATACTGCCTCTTCATAAACTCCCAAGATGTATACTTTAGAGACATTTTTCACGTTTACTTTTATTTTTCACGTGGAGAATGCGTGATTGTTTGAGATTCTGACGGACAAAAGAGATAAAATACTTATTACACATATCTTTGCAATAATATATGCATATGTAGTAATAATATCATCATACTATGATGGCACCCTATTCATTTAATTTACTTTAAAATTTACATGCTATTGCATATACCCAGGGTATTTAATTGATATTAAAACTTTTGACTACAAAATAACAGGGTAACTTTCTACTTCCCAAGGCACCACACACACAAGTTCCAACTAACAAAAGCTCATAACTTTGTCTCCCTCCCCCTCTCTCAAGAATTCTTGTATTGCATTTGATCTGATCTCACGATGAAAATCATTGAATAGGATCCCCCCAACCATGACCAAGGTTCATTAAAAGTAGTGTCAGGCAGGACAGGATGCGGTTCTCATAACTCAGACTCCTGTGTATACACCTTAACCTTATGATATAAATTTGGTGGATACACTTTTAACTTGTATTGCAAATTAAATCAGGATTTGCAACAAAAACACACACACACACACATATAACGTGTACTGCCGAAACTTTAGACTTTGAACTCTGAAAATCTAAAATTTAAATTAAAACTTTTATTTTTGTCCTCTATTTTTACTTAATACAATCAGATTAATTTCGGTATCAGCAAAGGATTTTCTATAACCTTCGATACATCTTTCTAAATGATCACTAGGGTCAGTACTGTATGTCATTTGTATTCTTTTCTCAATATTCAATTAGATATGTACAATGGAATTATGAAAATAAACTAAAATTCTAGGACAAGTCACAAAAGTAAAGTCATATTAACTGAATTTTAACAACCTTTGAATAAATCTCATTTGACAAAGTTACAAAGGTCAGTGACATTCTACATTTTCACTCTATAGTTGGTAGTGGTCACATATCTCATAAACCAATTTAATATCTTGACAGTAAGGTTCTCACTAACTATACTCTACTCTTTATAATTAAATTAGTTATTGGAAAACAAAATATTCTCTACTCGGCCTTCGGCGTCTTCCTAGTAGTACATTGACTTGGACTAATAAAGGTTGAGCAATTACTTTATTTTTACAACCCATTCCAACTTGGGTTTTCCATTTATGAATAAATAGATAAACTCAAACGAGGGTTTTCTAGTTTAAAGACACACACAAAACTATCAAGTCCTCCTGTGGTCCCATCCATCTCCCTTTCTATCCATACATAAAGTTTTCCTTCTTTATGTGTGCTCATTATTACTTTCATAAAGTTTATCATAAAAATGCGTACACTTTATAGTAGTCATGATCATATATGATGCAAATGATGATATGTATACCGATAAGATCGAAATCCACAGACACACAAATTTTGAACTGTTTGGTTCTAGCCAAAATCCCATCATCTCCCAACTTTTCCTTCTCTTCATCATTGAATTGATGTAGCGGAGTAAGCGTCTGCTTCTTTGAAATGATTACTCGAGTTTTATATCCGTGAAGCTATCATGTCAAAAAGTTTAGATGGTTCTATTATAACATATAACAACAATATCCTATTGTACAACACAAACGATGAGGTCTTTATAAGGCATTGAATGTAGAAGGGAAGAAAACAATTCAGCTGATTTAATCCCCCTATCTCGATACAATAATCATCATAGGCACTATAGAATTTTTCACAGAATCAGAGTATTAAGGGGAAAGCTTATAGAATATACATTAATGCTCTCATATCTAAACCTTAAAATTTATCACCGTTACAGAAACTTCTATGAAACCAATATAATAGTAACCACAATAACATTGAGAAAGTATTAGCAGGATTACTGTGAAGTGTAAACAGTCAATTTTGGAATGGTGAAATGATAATAATGTAGAAACTGTGTAATCCAGCAAAAGTAACTACTGTCAAGCAAAATATTATGATGTTTAATTAGTATAAATCTATCTCAACTATCAAGTCAAAATTAAACTCAAGTTATCATCAACAATGCAAACTGTCTTGAATAATGGTCATTAGACAATGGTAATTTTTGAAACTAATTTACAAATTATTTTTGTTTAAACCTAGGGAAAATATTGTATTGGGTTGTCGAATCTAGGTTAATGAAATTTTTATAGATTTCTAGCCCAGTAGATTATAAACCTATTCTGATATTTCAAATCTGAGTAAAATGGTCGTTAGTTCTGACACATAAAAGTTTTCTAGGTGTATCATCATTAACCTAAATTATAGTATACAGGAAGAAGGAAAAGATGAAAGAAATTAAAAACATCTTCATTACCATTTCCGTAGGCCCAGTCATCCGTAAGTCGATGTCTCACTTTCTGATAAATAGCTGACATTGTCTTCATATTAGCTTTCCTCCATTGACGACCTAAATATTTTGTTTGCATTTTTAATAACTTCAGAATATACAGTTGTAACAGGGGATGTTTGACTCGAAGTGATCGCTTCAAAATTGGAGCTGATTTAAAAACTACTAGCATCTGTAAACAAAAAAAGAAATACAATCAAAATCATGGCACATAGATAATATTATTTTATTTAAAAATTAAAAAATAAAGATAGTACATGGAATGAAATTAATGTAGAACATACCATTATTCGTGAATGTTTCCATTTGGTAAGTTTATTGAGTATTCTAAGAAGATTGATACAGGCAAATAAATTTCGCCAACAAAAAGGCTGGGGTTCTCCTAGTTCCAAACTTTCTGGTGTTAGCTCGGGCATTTCTTCTAAAACGCATGATGGAAAATCTGTCAATGCGATCCTGTAACAATGAAAGATAATTATTTTCAAATCACAATATCAAATTCAAGTGAATATTTATTTGTGCTGCATCACAGATTAATTTTAATAAACTTGAGTAATGACTCGTCTAAAGCATATTCATGCCATTTTTACGTTCTTAATAAAGTTTAAAATAATCATAAATAAGATTTTTAAAAATTGCATAATTTGAAATCCCACTGTAGAACAATAACAAATGTGAAGAAAACTAAAGGAAATTTTTCCTGAGATAACTAAGATAATTTAAAAAAATGTACATTATACTTTTGAAAACAAGTCAACTTACGTATTTTTTGCCGTTATGTATGCGGTAATATTTTGATTAAAGAATTTGAGGACCAGAGGAATACAATTAGCAAAAACAAGATGTTGAGAACTAAACTCAAACTGGTATACATGGTTGATTTTTGTATGCTTTAATAATAGAAGAATAATTGCAGAAATAGCTTTGACTATTATTTCCTTGTGTCTTGCCTAGAGAATATAATTAAAAAATATTTACAAATTAGTATTTCATTTATAGTTTTGTAAAAAAACCCATTAAATTGTAAGCTAATAAATGAGAAAACATGAAAACTGGTAACTGTGTCCGATAACTGCATCATTTATACATGAAAGATCATCTTTCAAAAATGTAATGTATTATGATAATATTCAGTACAGTTAAATCGTACAAATTTTCATGTTTAGTCATTACTGATGTATGTACTTATTGACATTTATAAATTCAGATAAACATGTACTTACAACATCGATGCCTAACTTCATTGACTGCACAACTGTCATTCTGTAAAAAAATGAATCAATCAAGAATTTATTCAAATGATTTTAAATACTTTTCTGCAAAAAGTTTTTTCAATTGTAAGGAAACTGCTAAACAGCTAAATATATTATGATAATATCAAATGATGACTTACGGCATTTCTTCAGGTAACACATCAGCCATAATATTTATCGACTCTGAGAGGGTCTCTAAACAAATGCAAAGAGAAAAACAATATTATACACCCACTCTATTTTGTATAACATGTTAACTTTGGTATTTTATATTTTTATAGAATTTGAATTAATTACTCTTGGAAGTTGGAGCAGCAGCTAATAATATTTTCAGCAGGGCAATTATGTATTGTGGCAAATTGGGCAGCATGGCAGCATAAAGAGTTTCTACTCCTGAACTAAAAACTTCAGATTCTGCTTCACCATTCGATAAAGGACATTTCCAAAGTTCTTCTTCTCGATTCATTTGCCACTCAGTCAACGAGACATAAATGTGCTACTCACCAAAATATTATTAAATATACACACATAGGGAGAAACTATATATCATTGTATTTTTGACTGCATAATAAAGAATTCGTACTTGTTTTAAAACTTTAACTCCTTCATGAATTGGTGCTGGTAAGCCAGCCAGACTTTCTCGATCACCTTGCACGGGAAACCCAACAAATTTCATCCTAGAATTGTCCAAAAATGCATCCAAATCTTTTTGTCGCACTTTAGGAGTCCATGGAAGCCCTAAGAAAGAAAAATACATTTGACATTTATACCATGTCTTTTTGGCTATGTCAAATTTTGAAAAACATTACGATTTTTTTTTCTTACCTCTATTTTTGGTAGGAATTGGTGTTAACGGTCTTGGGGATGGAGGCTGTGAGATCGCTGTTTAAAAAATAATTCATATTACTTTATTAATGTACCGTACAAATTAACTTTATGATTGGATAGGAAATTTTTTGCTTACCACCAGACTCCTCCATAGCTCTTCTCTCTTCAATCTCTTTCATTTCGTCATCTTGATCATTCATTTCCAAGTCCAATGCCGCTGACTCATCCAAACTACTTTGTTTGATTAAACCCTGCTGTTTTTTTAAATAATTTTACACAATTAGAATATGCGGCATTTTCAATGCATAATTTCATAGGTTTTTTAGTTTTTTAAAAACTTACTCGTCTTAAAGGCCGTAGACTTCTTCTCTCATTTTGAGCATCAATAAGATCGTTAGAACTAGCGGGTGGTGAGGAAGCACGCATAGTACGGGACACTTCCAGTGTATCTTCTTTAAGAGGAGCCAGACCAGCTGCATCCCTATATTTTTCTGTAAAAATAAAACAATTGCACATTATATTTAATTGTACGTTAATTTACCAATGGTTTGTTACAATTATAACGATTCTCACGTTTTAAATCTCGAAGCTCAGTTGTTCCACCTAATGAAAGAAGAATCACTTTCCATAGTAGTAATAGAACTTTTTTAATCGGAAAATGAGCAGCAGAGCCTCCGCAGAATTTGGTGACCATATTTAATAATTTTACAGCTAGAATTTCATCCCGTATAGGTTGACCTACAAGTTTGTGAAATGAACATTCAATTTCTTTGACATTCTTGTAATAAAAACAAAAGGTATACAATTCATAGTTTAGTAACTCACCAATTTCTACTTGAAAACTTTGTCTTAGCTCTTCAAATTCTTCTGTGTCACCATCTTCAGCAGGAACACGTACGGTCTCAACGATTGTATACAATATACTTAGAATGACTCGTAGTTCAGAGGAATCGGCTAAACTGACGGCTGGTTTCCGAACAGATAATGGCCCAAAGCTAAATGAATTCACATTCACGAAAAATTGACAGATGAACAGTATTATTTTTGTATGATCATATAGCTGACAGCTATATATTTGGTATATTAACTTACTCTATTTCTAAACTTAAAAGGTCAACGACAGCTTGAAACACTCCATGTTTCAATAGAAGTGAAATGTTAAATCGTGTCCACTCTTGTTGTTCTTGCTCTGATTGTACTTCTGACCAACATCCCTATGAACAGAATGTATGATATAAGTATATTCACTTTCATTTGTTATTCATATGATTTAATTTTTTAACAACATTAAAAAAGCCGTACCTGAGCAATGTACAAAACTGCCCTTGCCCCTTCTGCCCTCAAACCTTTATTTGATAGTTCTAGATGATTAAGAATTCGTAAAACAGCAGATTTTCTGAAAGCGCAAAACAATATGACATTAATTAATTTGAAACAAGCACGTATGCTATACATTGTATCAAAATAATAACAATCAAAGGATTTACGTGGTCAACTAACCTTAACTCTGGTGACAGACGTTGCCATTGTAGTGGAATATCCCATTTTGTCAAAAGATTTTCATAAGCTGCTCGATTTTTTCTAAATTCCGGAACTTCGGTATAGCTGTACAATTCGGATAATTCATTTGTGTAACTGTCTGCATCAGCGTACACAAAATCTATTTGAAATTCTGAACCATCATCATAACCCCCATCAGACTCTTGACGTTGTCTTCGTATTAAATCCCGGATTTTTGAAATTCCATTTCTGTCAGAATTGTTCAATTCTGAATCCATCATCTTGAAGTGTGCAATCTTAGTTTTTGACCCTGCCTAACTAAATGATGACACTAACACTAAATTCACACAAAATAAAACAAGAGACAAATAAAAAACTGTAGTTGCTCACACAAAACAAAATTGACTCTTTCAAAATTTCATTCTACTCATTTTTGTCAACGACAAGAAATTGACAAGAAGAGTAAAAATTAATTTTAAAATTTTACCAAATTTGAACGCTTCGTACCGAACCTCCCACAAAGAGTTCCAATTTAGACCTCCGTGCCAGCGCCCTGCGAGGTAAACATTTGATTTTAATTGACAGTGTAAAAGACGTTCTTTGACAGTGTTCATTGTGGAAAAAATTGTCGATTGAGAAACAACAATAAACTGTGTCTGAAAGTTAATTTCAATTAATTTAATAATAACTCAAACTAATTGCTGTTGTGCCAAGATCTCTGACAATGTCGGGTAGAGTGATCGGATCTTTGTCAGAAGAAGAAGAAAAAGATGATATAATAACTTCAACTCCGTTTGCTTTCCGACGCAAGAAACCACCGGTAAGTTTTACTTGGAACTTTCATTAAATTTTTACTTTAAGAACAATTATAAAAATAGGGAAAATACTAAGTAGATACTTGGATACTAGTCCTTAACGTAATTACAGATTTTTTAAAAACATTTTTAACAAAACCTCGAAGTACAATTATGTAGGAAAATTAATTGTTATATAATTAGCATCACATTATGTAAATATAGTGTATGCAAGCCTGTAAATTTCCATAAAGTTACACTATTACAATGTATGTAGATAAATGTACTTATAATGAATCTTCATAATGATATTTCTCATTGACTTTTTTTTTATTACAGACCTTCTGACATGTTTTCTCTTGTGACATTCTTACAACTCCATCCCTTTGCTGATCCAAAGGTTAAAAGAATACATACATAGTACTATTTTTACTGGCAACTAGCATTTACGTGGTGTTAATTGTATGCTACCTTCCTATGCTTTTCATGTTTGACGGTCATTATTAGGAATTATTATTTATTATATTTCAGGTATGGGAGGCACTGGGAGGGTTATATTGGGATGAAATCTCTTAATGGGCCAAATGCGGAAAGACTCAATACGATAGCTCGAGCTTTACTCTTGAGAAGAACGAAAGATGAAGTCATGTGTGGTTTGCAAGGTACAATGGAAGGAATACCTGAAAAAACAGTTGTTGATGTCGTTGTAGATCTGAAGGAAGAGGAGAAGAAACTTTATGACCACTTTAATAAATTCGCAACGTAAGTATCGAATGGATTCAGTTTCTCTTATGAAATTTTATGAAGTGAAATCATTTGAAATAAAAATTAGACATGTGGTTTATATGGCTGTGAGTTTTAATCCTATTGATTTTTTTTCTTCCAATGCGCTACAGAAAAGAGTTCCGAGATTTTCTGAAATCAAGAGAACAACGAAATGGTGAGTTACAGCAAGCAGCCAATAAATTCATTGCCGGAGGGGTATGAATTAAAACATCTGAAGAAAAAAGTTTTGGTCACATTTTTGTCTTGATTTTACGACTCCGTCAATGCTCCGTATTACCATTTCTGATTCATACAGTAAGTAAACATGTAGTAAACAGTAGTCGTGATCATATCAGAGTGTAGGAACGTTTACTAATATCTTACCTTATGTTTCATTGTAGATGATTGACCAGGATGACACAGATGTTGATGATGATGCAGAGTATGATCCAGTGGAAGATTTAGTTTCTATGAAAAATCCAGTGTTCAGTGAAGATTTTAAGTCTGCCAAATTAGAACGAGTAAAATTAATTCATCATTCATGCCATTATTGAATATATTGTTTTGATTATCTAAAATTATAAACCCTCAGTGTCTGCAAAAGTTCTATTTCTAAGAAATTTTTTTCTGTCCTTCTCCAGATGTATGCAGATTTACGTCAATTAAAGAAAAGATGTGGAGAAGCTGGGGGAGTTATGGAAAAAGTTGTCATTGTTTCACAATGGACGGCCTTACTTAATATAGTTGCCAAGCATTTAGATGAATTGGGTTATAGTCATGTAACAATGTCAGGTAAAAATATCCATCTTGTTTTGTTAAGCTTGTTTAAACATTAAACATCATATTTTCACATTGTGCATGATTTTGAATGCCACATTTCATTATGTTTTTTTACAGGTCAAGTGAAAATTGGGGATCGAATGGGTATTATGAGCAAGTTTAATAATCACCCAAGTAGACCACAGATAATGTTGCTTTCTCTCGCTGCCGGTGGGTTTGGACTGAATTTGACTGATGCGAATCATTTATTTTTCTTGGACATTCACTGGAATCCACAATTAGAGCTGCAAGCACAGGATCGTATTCATCGGCTTGGACAAAAGAAACCAGTCACAATTCATCGGTAAAAAAAATGAATAAATAATTTATTTTTACTTTGGCTCTTTACAAAGGGTGTAAAAGAGTTTTTGGTTAATACAAAATATGATTTAAAGTTTTTTTGACTTTGATTTGTGTCTCTTCCAAGGTATATCAGTCGCAATACAATGGAAGAACGAGTTGTGGAACTTCAAAAGACAAAGCTAGCCCTAGCTGATGGAATATTGAATAGTGCTCAAAAACGAGACGGAGGAGGTCTTGGACTTGACGAAATGAAGCAATTATTTGGACTTTAAAGTCATTGATGTTTTTGAATTGTATTATATTCATAAATTATGAATCATAATATTTACCGCTTTCTAAAAATAATAATTCTCCTGAACTTAAATATATTCAGACGTTGTACATTATTTGTACAGAACTTACAGCTGAAAACAAAGACAGACAACCCTAAACGGTTATTTTGAAATATTTTGTTGTTTATACATTGTCCTAGGATAGTCCTGGGCGAGTATTCTTCAATTAAAATGTAAATATATAGGTGCTCAATAAGTATACTACTTATCTTTCAGTAATTTTCGATGAGAACCTCATTATGAGATTATCTCCCGCATTTGTATATTTAAAGTATTTTATTACTAGTCGAAATAATGAAACTTAGATGTGTATAAGTACCTACCTGTATTAGTATAAATGGATAAAATGACTGAATAAAGTATTAATACAACGAGAATTGTTTCAATTGCTTTTTGTGAGTAGGTATAGGCACTTGGTACAGGGGAGGGCCCTGTTTTTTTTCATATAAAAAATTGACGCAGTCTAACAATTGGATTTCATATACCTAGAGAAAAGAACGGGTTGCCAATTCTGGCGTCAGTATTTTTAATAGATTTGGCAGTAAAAATAATCAATCGGCAGTAGAATTAATAATTCGTCAGTAAAAATAATTCTATCATAAAAAATCATGGAAGAATATCATTAGCAATATTTTCTATTTTCTTATAGTGACAATATTGCATCTCACATCATTTTGTTCTGTACTGTCACTAAAAAAAATTGAGTACAAATCAATAGTGAACAAAAAATGTTTACAGTCTAGTGTCAGCCTCATGTGATAATTATTTAATATTACCAAAATATGATATTTACAATACGAGTATCTTTCGTCCCTATATAAAATATGAAACTATGTATGTAGGTACTCCAAAGAAATCACATATTTAGCTAAGTTAACTTGATGGTAAAAGTTGATGAATTTTGATTCTGCTTAAACGTGTAGAGAGAGAGAGAAAGGCGAAAGAAAACGAAAGCATCTCATAATTGAACGGGAACATCTAATGAGAGACTGGAAGAGGGGGAAAGACTAGGGAGAATGGTGTTCTTCCGTTGATTGATGCCTTGATGATTCAGGGCGTGTGTGTGGAAAACCTTTTAGACGTTATATTTCTTCCTGATCGATTAATTGAGCAAATAATGACTCCCCTCATGTGTCTAACTGCAACGGTTCTATACTGATGAGAAAGAGAGTTTCTCCAGGATGATGACTGATTAACTCAAAACCGTCTGACTCTTACAATAGAAAAATACAAATAAACGAGGCTTTAGTTGTATACATAGAATTGGTCTCAGGTCATCATCATCCTCCACATGATAACATAAAAACTCCCCCTCCCGCAAAGACCTTGCAAACAATATCCCACTACCACTCCATTCTCATTAAAAGTGTTTTTTTGCCTCCTCTTCTTTTACATCCTTCTTCCTCAAGACTAACGACAAGTCCAGTGCTCTCACATGAGGAGCAAGACAGGAGAAAGTACAGAGAAAAGGGTCTCGATAATGATGCACCGCAACCCCGTCCATTGATACTGAATTCTTTGAAATGACTACCTTTCTCTCCCTTGTTATTGTTTAAATTAGAGTCAAGAATTGTCTTGACTCATGAACAAACTTTATTCTTCTCTCTTTTTTATGTATCAAAGTGAATACCTTGACGTAATCCTTTGTGAGTTTAATTTATTTTTCTTGTTGTCTCTCTCCCATGTACCGACATTTACCAATTGCACGCAGTTTCACCAACAACCCACCGCATCGGATGAATCTCAAGTCCCAGCTCAAACAACCCCTGCAATAAACAAACTTGCACACAGCGAGAGACATCCTCAAAGAGTCGACCTCAAAAATACAATACCTACGCCATATGTAGCTCACATAGTCCGTTATGGTCACGTATGACTTTCATTGAAACCCTACACTGCAATCCATCCATCGTGTACATGGGAAAGGGGAAAGTGGACTCCATGGTAGTTGACAGAGTGCAAGAGAAATAAAAACAGTAGAAATGTTATATTGAACTATATGTTACCGTAAGGAATAAATAAGAGAGAGAAGGCCAATGGTGGACCATAAAGACAGAGAGTCAAAGAAATCCCTAAAGCCTATGTACATAATGTAAACTGGTCTCTCCGTCAGTAGTTCAGACTTGTATTGACCGTGGCATGGAGAAAGATTGGGACAAATCTTACAGTCCCTAGCATACATGTACAACACCTTCCTTTATATTTCCTCAAACTTCTTTTTTTTACGTGTAGGGAATGACATGAACTCATTTTTTAGGTCGGGGAAAGTCATCTGTGTAGACACATATAAAAAGAACGTGTTGTACAGGTGCAATTTTCTTTGGGTGAATTTTAGCGGAAGTAAATAAAATGGACTCTCTTTTCTTCCTTCAGACTCGTTTTTTCTTTGTATTTTGTGATTTTTAGTGTAGCTCTATCATGGAGTCGAATGGAGAGAAAAGTGAAAATAAAATGAACGAGAAGATTGCATGCATTTTCTCTCTCCTTCACAATTAAATGCGGTCATTTCCCATTGACGACGCCCTCCTTTCATTTTCAATGCATTTTCATGGGGAATATAAAACATTTGGAAAGGTCATAAAGTTCATTCTTTTCTCCACTCTGAATCTTTTACTATTATGTATGTCACAAGATGAAACTTGTATGACTTGAATTTTTTTAATAATTGTAAAGTGTACACCATTTCAAAATGCCTACAGTCCCAGCAGGCTAGCCACGTCGCAAATATCCGTCATCATTTGACGGCGTAAATACCCCAAAATCTTAGCCAAGAGCAATTTTTACCTTTCTTTTTGTTACCCTACTTTACTACCTTAAATACTAAAAGTATAAAAGTCATGCAAATGACCTACTCTTTTAGATTGCAGATTTTTAGAGATGGAAAGTTTGACAGCTTTTTTTTAGCTCTCAAAGTCTTTCTCTTGGGTGAAAGTAAAAGGGCGAAAATGATTCATTTTCTGAAATCTTCCTCTCTTTTTTGTACAGTCCTGAAGAAGAGAAAGTGGGGAGAAAGGAGGGGGTGGGGAGACAAATCCCTCCCTTGGCTTTATTGCTGAGAATCCAGAGATCTTCCAGCTCTTAAATTTGCTGTCTTGTCTCTTCCTTTTTTCAGAGAAAGGGGGACGTGATGGGGACGTAACCAATAGGCCTATCTTCTCAACGCCTACGCATAACAATACAAAGAGAGGCCTTAACAAAACCAAGAGTTGGGATGCCAAGGAAAATTGGAGAGAAACAAGGAAAATTTCTCATGCTGAGGCGTCAAGACAAAAAAAGAAAGACATTGGCCATGTCATTCACGTACATTATTACCGTACAATGATACACATGTCAGGTTAGTCCAAGCTTTTTTAAGATGAGCAAATAACATTAAAATCTTTAGGTGTTCTCTACACATGTGACTCCCAGAATTTTAAATGAGAGAGAATAGTCGAGCTAATGAGTTCGTTTATATGATCGAGTGTGTACACTTATTTTAAATTTATTTCTTCGTCTCTCCTCTCATGTCACTTGTCCTCCTTCCCCTTTTTGTAATTGTAGCCAACATTTAAAAAATAAAGATTCAACTTCTTTTTGTGTCCCTCCCCCTACCTCACATTTCTACTGAATTTGAAGAGTCTTAAATTTAAATTTTGGAGTAATATTTTTTCATTATGTCATCATGTAGGAGTAATATTCTCATTATTTATAGACTGAATGTACAACATGAAGTCTATTACAATTCCTCCAACATTATGCATTCACTCCAGACTTTTCCATCCAAAAGACTTGAATTAACAGTAAGGAGTACCTATGGAGTAAAATTTCATGTCTTGCTGATATAATTTAATATTTAATAAATGTACTTTTTAATTAGGTCAATCCTGTATAATATAAAATATGAGACGGGGTACATATGCACACTGAAATCCATTTTCACGAAACTTTGAGAGAGAGAGATACCTTCGGTTAAATTCTATTAAAGTTTTAGCACGTTCACGTCCTTTTCTCCATTTTCCTTAAAGTTAAAACCTCAACCTTATCACATTTGATTTCAGTGTTGGATGGTCTCTACTCAAAGGAGAGACAAGAGAATTGCCATGATTAATAATATTTATTTTCCCAGAATTGCATTTTGTACTCATAAACTACAACAAATATATTTAACCACATTTAAATAAAGTTTTTGGTCCCATACAAGACACGAAACTTGTGTATTACTTTATGTTATTATTATATTAAGTTGTTAATGATTAAAAAAAAAAGGGAATGCACTTAATAATATTTTAGATGGAATTTTATATGGAAACTGTACATGTAAAATTAATAGGCATGTGTACTAGCTGTCAAAAAAGGTGCACAAAGTCAAACAAGGTGGAAAATGATGGCGGTGAGATAAAATCTATAAAAGATTTGAGATGTAATCAAAAAATAATCTGATGAATTCACCCCAACGGTTTTTCTACCTCCCATATGCTATGCATGGTTAATTAACCCAAAAGGTACAGTTAAGTGTTACAAAAAAAAGTTTATGAAAATCTATATAGGGATAACAGATAAAAGTCTCAACAATGAACACATTAACGTTCCCACCACCAACACACAAAAACTTTACTTTCAATTTACCAGAGAGGTCGATGTACAAGCAGCAAGAGGGGTTGTTTGTTTGTTTATCATAAATTTAATTTAATTGGAAAGAGAATGTTGTTGTTGTTGTAAATAAGTAGTTTAAAGCTCTGTTAACATTAATTTACAATTTTTGAAAATCCCTTGTTTATTGTTTGCTCACTGTTTTTATTTTACTAACATTGATACAAATTTTGATTATAAATTGTTTAGTATTTATTTTGTGGGGATTTATAGGCGAAATATTTGCACAGAAAATGGGTGCAAAAATAGAATGAAATTTTTGGGGCACAATAAATGAATAAAACAATCAATAATAACTTGTGACTTATGACATGGTCTCGCTCTTCCACTTTTTTTTTATTTCAAGAGTTGAGTGGGTGGCATTTGTGAAAGACGGTGGTGGTGAAAAGAATTTTTGATTTTTCTATCGATCACAAAAATCTTTTGAGAGCCCTTTTCACCAAATAATCACTGACTGCAAAAAAAAGAAAAACTTTGAAACTACAGTTAGTTGTATATAACTAGAGACAAAAAAAGGAAACAACTTGATCATAAATCAAACAACAAAAAAATAAATGCGCTTGTCAGCCTTCGTCGCCTTCTGCCACCTTCCAACGATGGGAAACCGGTCAATCCATTCCCGTAAAAATGTTAAATGTCAACCATACTTTCTTTTTCTTTTACCTGCATTGCACAACATTAGGACAATTTTTTCTGAACCCCAAAATCGGAAATCATGAGGCAGTGTACAGTCTGGATGGGGCTCAACGCATCCTTTTTAAGTTTGAGGCAAAAGAAAACAATTTATTGTTTCATAACCCTGACTCAAACCCATGACTATTGAGGGCTATGGATTATGAATAAAAATAAACAACAAAATTACTCTCTCAAGAGACATCTTAATTGTTTGACCTTTGCTGAATATTTTTTAGTTTTCCTTTCATAATAAATGGATTCATGACTCTATTAATTGTTTTAGGGCTGGATAATGACTCTTTAAATTTGTTTTCCACGTAATACATTTTCTCCATTACCATTACAATGGTAGGGCTAACAAGGTGAAATATGATGCCAAGAAAATGGGAGTATGAAATTAGAGGGTATCCGGAAGCTTGATGCACATTTCCATGAAAATTATACACAGGGTTCGGAACACAAGGTCAAATATTTTGTTTGTTATTTACAATATATACACATTAAAACCCATTAGACTATACTGTGGTCACAAAATAGTGCTCTTTACCTCCAGGGCTCTTTAAATAGTCGACTGTTTTTGTATGGTTAACCATAAAACCATCACTTTGTGGAAAATCAGACAAAATAATATTTGTACATATTTTGTTTAGTTTGTCAAAATTTTGAGTTTTGACAGATTGACGTTGATATGGGTACTCTGCAACCCGTTTTTCATTTTCTATATTTAAAATTAAACTCCACCCAAATTGTTATTGACTGTGATGAACATCTTCTATTTGCATATTTATGTTTACCGGTAATTAATCGATTAATTGAGGCAGAGGAAGACAATGCACAAAATCATCTTGACAATGTACGCATCATGAGAATTGAGAGCACAAACTAGACAAAAAGTAATTTGGCCAAGATGATGAGGATGTGGGCGTAGAAAATTCACATTAAATTGTGTCTTCAATCTCAAGAATTGATGATGTGCATCATACAAGAGCCAATGTCAATGCCAAAGTCTGTCTCTAGTATTGCCTATCATTACCATGCTGAGCGTAGGGCTACTTCTTACTCATGAAATGAAAAAGAAGATTAACAACTGATTTTTTATCATCAATTAACGTCAATCATCTAAATGGCTTGAGTGTAGAGTCAAGAGATTTTTTTTTTGCAATTTGCAATATTTACTAAGTATGTTAAATACTACTCTCAATCTGAAGAGACAAAGTATTTAGCAAAAGTTTTTTGCACATGTAGAGAGTACAATGGAGGGAATAAAATATGTAAATGAGAAAAACGGTGAGTTGAATTGTTTGACACGGAAGAATACACAAAAAAATAGTTTGATGAGCATTGATTGATGTATAATATAATAGACAAGAAGGGCGGGCAGGTATGTAGAGAAAATGACAATATCTGTAGTGAGGTAGTCAATACAATTAATTTGAGCCCACTAGAATCTCTTCCTACTCAAAATTCTCCTTTGTGAATGATATACCGTTCCTCAGTCACTAAACTCTTTTTCTCCCTTTTGTGAACAAGTTCTAACTCTCGTTTTATTAGTCACTCGTCATAATTTTATTGACAAGGTCTAGTGACACAATTATTATTTTTTTCTCTGAATGAAAATGTAGGCTCTCATTTGAATTGTCACTTTTAACTATTTAACTTTTAATTTTAACAGACATGAACGAAAAAAAAAGTGGATTCTCATCCCTATACTTAATTGCAGTTTGTAGCTCTGTAGTTGTAGAATCAACTTTAATTATTTTATGAAATCCACAAAACACTTTCATGACAATTAAATTTTAAATCATTTACACGCTTTAACACTTTCATTCAATGTCAATCAAATTTGATTTGTATTGAATTCAAGTGTCTCATGTAGCTTTCAAAAAAAAGATGTGCAAAATTCAAAGTAAAATATGGTTCCCATATTTTGTAATTAAATTGGCAAAGAATTTTCCAAACTTTTAAAGGTTCTTTGCCATTTTCCATTTTATTTTGTCATTTAATTATCTTTTGATATTTTCTCCAAAAAAACCCCATATGCTTTATATTTTCTTTTTAAATAAAGACAAAAATTGAGGGTTGTGTCAAAGTCTATCAAAGTAAAAGTTTCTCCATTTCGACTTTGGAGATTTCTTTGTCAAAGAAATTTGTTGGAAGGCTGAGAGTCCACAAGTTGGAGTGACATAAATGTCAATGTTTTTTATGATTTCTGTCTCATGCATTTTGAACTGGGGTTTCTTGGAATGAAATTCATTTTTGTTTGATTTTCCACCAATTCTTTCCAGTGCACTAACCTCCATGAAAAGAATTTTTTATGGGAGAAAAAGAACAATAAAAATGGGGTGTAGAGTTGAGTGTATTCAGTAATATTGATCTTCAACTCTTTTGTGCATATTTCTCTTAAATAAGGAGTTCATATCAAGGAATTCTCTAAATCTTTCTCTCTCTGATCAATCCTTCAACTCCTTGTCATGGCAGAAATGTAACTGGCAAAAAAGTTTGACAGAGAAAATAGTTTTTCACAAAAAAGTTCAGTTTCAGTTTCCCCTCATCAAACTTTGACTCTGACTTGCTCCGGATCTTAGCAAAAAAAAACCATGAGAACTGTCAGTTGAGGCTAAAGTCAAAAACTTGTAAACAAGCAACTTTTTTTTGTCTCTTGTCCTTGTTCGTCTTGTGACGTAAGTGAAGTTCAACTTGTGGATACAGACATTACACACACAATAAAATAACATGGATTTAATATTAAACTAAAGATAGAATTATTTTACTACTTTTTTTAAAAAATTAAATTAAAAACTTTAAGATCTTTTTATTTTGGAAGACTCTTCTTTTTTTTAAAAATTTTTTTCCAAATTAAATTATGCACTTTTTTTACTAACACTTTCAAAAATTTTATTGCCAAAATCCCAAGAGAAAACCTTTCAGGGAGGAGAGATTAAATGGAGGGAATAAAAGAAGAAAAATTGCAGGCAAGACCTTCAATTTTAGGTAATATAATAAAGACTATGGATTTTTTTTATTGAATTTTCAACTTAGCTGTTAAAATTTATTTATTTTTGTAAATAATCAACTGTGAAAAATTCTGGCATTTAACTTAAAGCAACTCTTCCGATTCACAATTTTTACTTACCATCGTGCCGACTTTTAGATGACTTTGACCCTGAATTTTTACCATGTGGGATTTTTTAGACTAAAAGTCTTCAAGATTTTAATAAACTCGAAATTGAAGTATTTTACACGAAATACATTATTAAATATAAAGTTGGCTCTTATGTGCATTGCATGAAATTTGCCACATAAAAATCAATTTTAAGTTACTTCAAGGCCATTTAATTTTTAAAAAATTGGTTCTACTTTATTCCCAATAAAAATGTTATTAGTTTGTAACTTGGTTAAAATCCAAAAAGGTCATTCTCATTTTTGTCCACAAAAGTATTTAAATTTTATTATGTAAAAAAAACAGTAGAGAATATTCACATGATTGAATAACCGTACAGGTGAGACCACATGGAGATAGAAGGGGGAAGGAGTAGCCTCAAATTGATTCTACTTTTTTTGACAATTGTAAAATTTTACAGTAATAGAAAAAGATATTAAGCTAAATGATGTGCTGACTAGTATTTTATATTCTCATTAAAAAATTGCTTACAGTTTTTATAAAATATTAGGGAGCATATTCATCACATTTAATACAAAAAAATTGCTTCAAGCCATCTTTTTATTTGCTAGTGTACGGAATTTTTTTTGCCCTGATGATGCCCTTGCTCTTTGCTCTTTGTTACAACTGTTGCGTCTTCTTCCATTATTTTTTTTTGTCACAATCCTTTTTTTTGTGCCTTGTCATCAGGATGATTAAAACAAAATCTGCTTGTGTGATCTTGTACAACTTCCTGTACTTTTAGTCGATGACAAGTTAATTATTAAATGTTTTAAAACTTTTTTTTTCTTCCATGTTCCATCCCTCAAAATTTGTAACGGGACTCACTCAAGAGAGAGTGAGAACTTGAGAAGAATTAAAAACTTTTTTCTTTGACTTCCGCATTGACACAAAAATTCCCAGATAAAATGAAGAGTCTACTAAAAGATTAAGTTTTAGATAATCTTCCAAAATGGAGCTCTACATATAAATTGTAGAGAATATTAAAAGCAAATGTTTCTCATAAAATATTTATAAGTTAGTAAGTGCAGGTGGAGCTATTTAAGTCCATTTCATGTTATTTAAATTTTAATAGTTATTCTATATTAAATAATTTATAAAATACGTTACTCCCCCATTTTTTACGCAACTCTACAGATACGCCTACAGCTCTTTAAATATTGAAAAACCTAAACACAAATTCTTGTTCATATTGTTTTGAATATCCAAAATTCTTAAACTTTTTGTCCTGGTCTCCTCCACTCACTCTTTACTCGTACATTGGACAAGATAAGAAAAAGAGAATTAGAGTTGGAAAATTCTTAAGAAGCTTTTTGAATTTTGGGTTGAGTGTGGAATGTGAATAAAATGTTTATTTTTGGGATAAGAAGACTTGAGGCTGAATAAATTTTGTAGCCAAAATTCAAAGTGAATCTGAATAATCCAAATGGAGGATGCATATGCAAGAGAGATTGAGTATAAAAATATATGAGGAGGAAAGTCTTTTGGGATAATATTATTGTAGTTATCAGGAAGATTGAGAGTGTATAATAACAATTGTCGTCTGGCATGATTAAAATGAGGGAACTTGAGGAGAGACAGTCCCATCACTTGTGTCTCCTCCTCATCTCCCTTCCTCCTCAAAGAAAAACCAGGGGCCATGACCAGATGATGATGATGAAAGCGTATGAATGTTTTTGAGTCTACGGGATCTCATGTAAAGTTTAAGTAAAAGGAAACTCAAAGTGATGAGTCGAGGTAGGGCAATAAGGGGAAAGATAAGTATTTGACTTTTCTTCCTTTTTTTCAACATCATTCCATACCAAAATGGTAGTATGGTGGTGGTCCATCGTTACATAACGTTGCTCTTGCTCCACTTTTAGGCCAGAGACCCGCAAAGAGGGAAATCTTAGTAAAAGAGGGGTGTGTATCTGTAGAGAGTCTTTGTGGGAATGACAACATTTTCATGAAAACCCAAAGTGTCCCAAAATCACCCGTTCAAGTGCGGGAGAAAATGTTTTTTTTTTCTCTGCCTTTCACTCAAAGATGGGACAAGTCAAGATGAATGAAGTGGTTACACTTAAAACTTACATGGTGTGTATATCTATAGCTGGCTATATAAGACCCTACACCAATTTCCTCTTCCAAGTTTCACTCCATTCCAATTTACTTTATGAGAGAATAAATGTAAATGTCTATACTTTGAATTTTTTTTTCTCCTACATTTTCATCTCCTTCAATGGATCCATCTGAATTGAGCATGTCATGTGGGACATTGTCAATGGCTAACCATTTTGGTTCAACTTGCAGTTTTTTTTGGACATGGCAAAATATTTGGTAAAGAAATCTCAGAGATTTTCATCCCCAACTTTTTTTCATGTGTCCATTCCCCATTAAATTTTTCTCAGACTATGCAATTCTTTTTCAAACAAAATGGAGCGAATTTTTTTGTGTAAATAAATTGTTTCTTGGAAGAGCAAATAAAAATTAGATATTGTTGCAAAAACTGTGTCTTTTTTGTGGAGTTGTTGGGATTGAAGAATTCTTGGAAATTGAGCTTCACTGACTTTGGATCGTAGATCAGTTGAATGGAGATGAAATTCTATTTTTATGTTGCTCATGTACAAAGTGATTCAAATTCTTTATTGTTCTTGAAAAAAAAAAGAAAAAGTCATGACCTCCATTTGACATGTCAAATTCTATTGAATCGAGCTAGACTTTATTGATTCTAATGTCGTCATAATGTGAATACTATTCACTGAATATAGAAAAGAAAGGAATTAATTTTGAAAAGGTTTCTTTACTAGAATCACATGTAAAGTTGTATGTAGACAAATGTAAGTAATGAGAACAATAGCCCCTCCCTCTTCAACTGAGAATATTCAATTTCATAATGTAATTGAAATAGTGGAGTACTTGACAAAAGGCCAAATTCAAATCAGTGCACATTTATTACAGTCCATTTGGTTTTGGTGCACTCTTTGCAAAATCAAAAAGTGAAGAATTTTGTTTTATTTCCATTTTAATTCTTTTTTTTCATTCATCTCCAGTATCTCCCATCTAATTCTTTTTTTGAGTCACATGAATTGAGATTAAAATTACTAACTTAGCAAATCAATTTGTGTGCAATTAAAGGATGAAAGAAATGTTGACTTTTACATGTACATTTTATTGACATTTATTTTATGAAAAGACAGACTTAATTGGTACAGTTTCTACAATACTCATACAATCCATAATCGTCAATTTATGAGTCGATTGAAAAAAAAGTAAAAGATAATTGTTGTCAGTTGAAAAAGAAAACAGTTAAAAGTGTGGGAAGACTCATAAAAAATGAAATTGTGAACTGCTCCCCTACCACCAAAAAGAATTGACAGAGTCTCATCAAAACAAACAAGAGAGAGAGAGAAAGTTTGACACTCTTCATCTTTGTTGTGCGTCTCCCATGAGTAGACTGATTGTGAATCTGGGATGAGTAAATGTCTTGTCATACAATTGATAATTTGTCATGATAATCAAAAGTAAAGAATTCTCCTGACCTATAGGCCATGGATTTACAAGTAGCCAAAGATAACGGTCAACCATTTCCCATGTACTTGACTGTACTTGGCCTCATATGTAAATCATGATAAATCAATTAAATATGTAAGCGTGGGTGCATTTTTTGTGTCAAATTCTTGTACCGCTCCACACACATCTCTCTTTCTCTCTCTACCTGTCCAACTCAGTTATCTTTGTAGTTAGCCTGATTTTTATTTTGACAGATATTCTAGTTAAAATAAATTGGGTCATTTCCTACAATAAAAATATCATTCATACAAGTTTGATTGTGATTGTAAAATTCTTAATCTTTTTCTACCTGCCAAAGTGTAAACTGTCGCCCCCTCGCAATAAAATTTATTGCCTGAGACAACATAAAATATATTTTAAGTAAATAAAAGGACTATGCAAATACGCGCCTATGTACAAAATTTTTGAATCAATTGTTTTTTATTCCCTTGAGATGTTTTTTTGGTGTATAATAAGACGATTTATACTTTGCGACTCTTAAAAGAGTTGGGATTTCATTAGGATTTTTTGTGGGGACTATCTGTAGGTATGATGATAATATATATGTTTGTGTATATAAAGAAATGGTAAACAAAGCACGTAGAAAATCCCATGCTAACTATCCAAATGTCTCAAAACTCTCAAGTCTGTACTCCATGAACACTTGCATTGTACAGACTAGAGACTGGAGACTAGATTCAACAATGGTGAAAAACATATGGTCTGCCATTCTCTCATGACAGGCCATTAGCCATTTTGGAACGTGCTGTTGCATTTGCAAAAAAAAACCCCTCGCAAAGGAAAAGAGGGAAATGACACTATGATATGGTACATATAGACTATTCTATGAATGTATATTATTATACAACAAAATGAAGTTGATAAATAATGCAGAAGCATCATCATAATATTAAACTTTTTTTCTAACCAAAAAAAGGGGGAAAGCAATGGAAAAGTTGTATGTTTAGTTTGTACTTTTCTTTTTTTTGGTATTTTCACTATGAACTGTCAGTTGTGAAAAAACTCTACACTTTCGTTTTTTCATGGTGAGAAAGTGTGTGTGTCCATGTCGAGGGAAGAAGGAAAAGGAAATATTTTCTCACGTCAAGACTTTCTCCAGTCTAGTCACGTCAATGTCCGTCTCTCGTCCAAATGTCCATGTCCACCACACACACTCTTGGCTAATTTCACACGAATCATAATGCCATGGTCAGGAGTAGGGAGGAGTGAGTCATAAGGAGAGAAAGTTGTATGTACAATATAAAGTATAAAAACAATCAATATATTTATCGGCTAATCCAAATTCCAACGATGTCAAGGAACTCTTGATTTTCTCTCTCTCTCTCCCTATCTCTCTCTCTCTGCCAACTTGCTCTCTCCAAGAGTCCATTCATACATTATGCATCCATCTCTTATTATTTGGACATGAAACCCCCGTAGAATTTCATGCTTGTGCACATTTATTGTATATAATATTCCCCATTTCCTTATTTTGTCTAGTCTAACTCCTCTGTCTCTAAATACTTTGCAAAATAAAATATTGAGTTTGGTTTTTCAAGTAACAAGTGTACATGGAGGAAAATTGTTTATATTTTTGGCTCCATTCGACTGTCATGTCTTTCCACATGGGTCACCAGCTTTGAGTAATGAAGTGGAGTATGAGTTTTCCAATTCATGTGGACTGTGTTTACAACATTTTCTTATTTGAACTCGTCAGTTTTTTTTCTCTCTCTCTATTGATCACAAATGCTAGTCATATGAACGATGAACATGATGAGACTGGCAAAAGTTCAATGCCTTCTTCTTGTCGAGTGTCTCCATTTTCTCTATTCCACACGTCAACTTTTTTTTAGAATGTAAAGGAACTTGTTGAAATCCACATTAATGGACATGTGAGTCCCTGACGGGAAGAAAATAGCCAATCAACTAGAGGGAAATAATTTGTCAAGTTGTGATGAACGAGAGATTGATTATGGAAAAGAATAAAAGAAATCTAGATTATTGTTCTCAGAATTACTCCCTTTTTTCTCTATTTTTAACATTCAAGCCGGTTTTTGGAACAAAAAAATAACATTTTCTTCATTACACAAAAGAAAACTTGAGAAAAACAAGGGGATTCTACAGAGAGTCACTCCTGCTGATTGCCAATACGAAGAAATAATTTTTTTGCAAAGGTATAAAAATGAATAGAAAATTAGACTAAAGATTTTTTTTATTCCTACAATTTCTTTTGTATTTATTAATAAAAAAGAAAAATGTCAATAAAATAATTTTCGATTACACTTTGACTGTATTCCTATTCAATGGGAGATTTTTTAGTTTGAAAAAAAACAAGAAAAAGTATTATTAGAACATGGAACATAATTCAGAGAAATCAATGGCCGATGGATTGTCACAACTTATCTGAGCCTCATGACTGAGTTGAGTCTGGGGAGACGGAAAGGGTAGAAAAAATTATGAAAGAGAATATCCGGGCATTAAACTTGAGCTGTCGTCATTTGTCATTGGAGGAGACTGGGGTTGTCTTGTGATAGGATATCAATGGTACTGCAGACTAGGAAACGTACCTTATAAATTCATCTCCAATCCTTTTCTCCCTCTCTCTCTAGTCTAAGAGTGACACTTGGAAATGTCTGCATCTCATTTTCTCTTGTGTTATTGATTGAACCGAAATTAATAGTGTCTCAAAGAATTTTCTCTTTGTCTGTCATCATTATCATTCACAGCCACAGCTGCAAAAATTTCTGTCCCTTCTCTCAATGCAATTTCTGTTTCTATTTCACTTTCTGTGTATGAAATTTCGTGAAGAATAAATACAAGAAAATTTAATTGTTTTAGAATTTTTGGTGTTTTATTCGAGTCGATCATTTTTTAGAAAAATATATAATTTTTTTAGACTTTTTTCATGTGACACACACGTCCAGTGTTAATTTCAATCACAGTAGTTAAAATTAAAGGGTTGTTCCATTAGTAAAAAAAAACATTCTATGAAATGGCATGGAGTAGATGAGGAAGAAATCAAGAATTGATTTTAAATGAACAAAGACATTCTTCAAGAAGATTTTTGACTGTGAATGACGAGACTAGAGGAAATAAAGGGAAGAAGGTAAGGAAGATGAAATAATTTTGATAGGAAGAAGCTCAAGGATTTAGAGATGACTTAATGGTGACCATGTCCATGTCCATGCCCATGTGGGTGATGCCCGGGTGTTCTGTGAACATTGGCATGGAATCCTCCTTTGTCTGCGAAATAAGTTACGTGTCTCCAGCCACCATCTAAAATAATCAAAACAAAATTGAGACAAAATTCCTTAAATTATTTCTCTCCCGTTTGAAGGGTCACTCCTAACCTGGTTCTTGGAGGGAGTATTGTCCCTTGACATTCTCTCCATCACGAGTCTCACTAGCAGACTTGACATCACCAGTGTAGTGATCATTGACTCCATAACTGTACTTGTATTTGGGGTGAGCCTAAAATGATTTTTTGTTAATTAATTAGTAAAATATTTTCAGTTCTTCAAACTTTGGATTCACAATAAATTGAAAAAAATGGAGTCCTTACATAGTAATCTTGATTCCATCCCCATCCATGGCCACCACCATGACCATGTCCAGCATACCCAGCTGAGGCAAGAGCAGCCAAAGCCAAGACACAGACAACACTCAGAGCAATTTTAGATGCCATTTTTTAGTAAAAACTCTTGAGAGGCACACTTATGGTTGGAATGAAGTAAACAAAGAAACTGATGACTTAATGGATCCTTCCATGAGCTTTTATACCAAATTCATAAACCAACTCCCCCCCACCTTTTTGGTTACTCAATTCAAAATTATTAATGTATAAATAACAACAAGTCAAAAAAAATTGAAAGGGATTAAGTCCAAATTACAATTACACACTTGACAAATTTAACCAAGTCATTTCAAAATCAAGCTCTACAGATTGCTCTCCCCCACGTGTAGTCCATTAAGGTGTGATTTTGACTTGAATGAGTGAAAAAAAGGAACAAAGTATTAAAAAAGATAGACAAGATAAATAAATTATAGTGCTACGTAATAATTTGGCCTAATGTTAATTTGAGTCTACTTGTACAACATTAAATGGATTGACTGTAGTAAGATATGGAAGTTTGAGGTAAGGGCAATTAAGAGGGTCAGGTAGCCTGATAATCAAAGCCTCGATCGATTATGTTCATCCACTGTAGCCTTTGCCATTTTCTTCACAGCAGGGATAAGTACAGACAAGTGTTGTTTGTGTTAGAAAAGAATAAATAAATGGATGTAATTGTACAATATTTTCTCTCAAAAGTTGACGAACCATCAAAAAGGGAAGTTGAAAATATGATATATATATATATACATATATATTTGTTACAGATTTTTGTAAGAAATAACAAACTTTTTTTTCTTCTATGTTTACAATTTATCTGAGCTTCCGTACAAGTAGATCCCCACAAAGTACAAAGTATCATTTCTCATACAAGTCGATTCAAAATAAATTGCCTTTTTGGTTTGGCGTCTGTGAACCATCAATTGCCATTGGTGTTGCCAAAATAAATTAAATTCTTTTGAGCGTGCAAAAACATTTTATTATCTCAACCATTGAGAATTGAGACGAGTGTGTGGCGGCTTCCACTTTTTTTGGTATTTATTTTTTGCAAAAAGTGTTAAAAAAATGTGTGTAAATTTTAAAAAAAGTGCAAGTCAAAGAAAAGCAAAAGTAAAAATTTTCCTTGCATTTCCTTTCCATTTAACTTTTTATCCTCAGTCTTCCTTAACGTGAGCATTGATTGATGAATGTGCGTGTGTTTTTATGTGTGTGGCTACGTACATATTAAAGGAATTTGTGGGGCAGAGTACACTCCAAATTGGCATTGGTCTCTCTCTCTCTCTCGTTATACACACGCTATTGACTTTTGAGGAAATGTGTAAAAAATAAAAATTAAAAATATTGTACAAAGCAAATAAGAGAGGAAAAAATGATAAAAATAAATTCATTCTTGCATTAAGACTCATAACTCAAGACTTTGTTTAAAAAATTGTGTACTTTCCATTTCTACCTCCACATCCTTTTTTCTTCTCTTGATTTTTTATGAAACTTTTAACCCAAATTAGGTAATTAATACAAGTAGAGTGATTAAGTTTTAGTACTTTGTAACTGCTCCTAAAGGTACCTTATGCCTCCCGTGTATTTTTTTTGACTGAATTATTTGTATCATGGATTATGTATGAAATACTCATGATTCCCTCATGACACTAATCTCAAAACTTTGGCTCAATTTATTGAGTCTTTATTCATTAAATAAACATTTTCAAAATGAACCATTCACATAGAGTTCAATTCACAAAATTGTAATTGTTGGATTTAAATTGAAAAGAGGGAGATGGTGTTCAAGTTGAAGATGGTCTTAAAATTTAATTTCCAAAAAACTGACAAACTCCACTCCAATTCAAGTTTTTCAAAGGGGCTGTAGCCAGGGTGAGAATAATGAGTGAACAAGGTAAAATGGAAATGGAGGGGAGAGAACAAGCAATAAAATTCATGTTGGTAACCATCAGATAGAATTTTCTTCCAACTTATATTTAGGTTATCAAGCCCCCCTCCCCCTCTCAGTCTTACCAATTTGACTTTAGATATGAACCACCACAAGTATATCCAGAGGCTGTTAAAACATGTACACAAAGGGAATTACCCGTACATAGTTATTATGTATTTTACTCCAAAATTCTTCCTTTAATGACCTCAACTTGAAACTGGTTCATAGTCCTCACATTAATTAATTAGATTGTAACGCGTTGCTCAATTTGTGTTAAAATAGGAGAGACCTCCCAAAAAAATGAACAGGTAATATGTTACACCACACCATTTTAATTAACTAAATACCCCCACAATTTATTATTACAGTCAGGTGCTTGGGAAATTCTAAAAAGGGGGGGATGGAGTAGGGGAATTTTAGTGATGAGACAGATGTCAACACATAAAAAATTATGATGGAGCTTTACAAGGCTCTTAGGATCATTTGAACGTTGAAATCATAAACTGACATGAAATTTTTTTTAATATAAAAAAGAGACCCCCCAAGTGATTTGTTTTCAATTATTTCCCTCTTGTTCTTATCCTCCCCCCTCTTGGTCTACACTCGGGATGTCAGTCTCTGTCTCTGTGTATGACATCCATCCTTTTATGGACAGAAGATACAGAGAAGGTGGAGGGGGGGGGTCATAAACATTGGAGTAGCATCTGCAATTTCCAATCTCCGATATGACGCGACATAAAAAACAATTTATGTTTATTCTTCCCATCCTCTCCCAGATTTGACAGGACTATTAAGAAGCTACGAGGAAATGGAAGAGCCTCCCCTTCATTGATATTGTGTGACTAAGATCCCATATTAAAAATATATCAGGGAGTAAGTACCCCTCTTCAACATACTTGTACACTGTACAAATCCCCCAATAAAATGCAGGGGGATGATCCATGATCTACTTGTACAAAAAAAATCCGATTATTCTTTGTATATCTTGTCCCACTTTTTTTTGGACCAACCAAGTTCAAGCAAGGTGACCATCAGAGGTTGTCACAACATTAGACAAGTCTTTGGTCTTTTCTTTTGGACAAAGAAAATAATCTTTTTTTTACTCTGAAGACAAACAACCTTGAATTTGTGTTTAAAAAATGGTTCAAAAGAGATGTGGGTTCATGTTCAAATGAGAGAGAATATTTTTTGCTGAAAATTTTTACCCGTGAAGCAACTTTGTGGATTGGTAAAGTAGGGTAAATAAATAGAAGGGAAAAAATGATTTTTTTTATTTTTGACAGCTCCCTCAGATGATTTCACTTCCGATGCACTTCCGGAGGAAAGTGAAAAGATATTTCTGAGAAAAACAAAAATTTTTTGAGATTGTGTATCATTTACGAAATTTTTTTCTTGTAGGTACCCTTCAATTTTACATATTCATGTTCCATGTATTTGACTCAAGTGATGACTCAGACCTTGGACCTGTCAAGAAGATGGAAACGAGAAAAAAATGATTAAAATTGCATAGAAAACTACGAGGTACAGTAAATAATGTACAGAGAGTGAGAGCTCTTTTGGAACTCTTGCTCTGCTTCTATGACAGGAGTATTCACTAACAATTTCGGAAATTCTTTTTGAGGAGAAAATACCAAAAAGAAGAAGGAATTGGAAGGATGGCGGAGGAACTTTGTGTGATTTTTGTAAGATTTCTTCGAGTAATTGGAGACTGAATAGCTCTCGTGTGTTGATTGCAAAGGAGGACAGCAATTGAGGGGAAAATTGGATTGAGACGAGGTGCGATGCTTTGCAACACATTTTTCAAGTAAAAGTACAAGTGAAAAGTAAACGACTCGACATGTTCTGGAGTAGGTCACCCCTACAAATCCTCCTCATCTATACAAAATTCTTCTCTGTGTGCACAAATTGTGAGGAAAGATACACAAAGAAAAGGTCTCAAAAAAAAGTTTATAATAAATACAGAGTCTCCCCTCAAATGGAAAAATGACTTTCATTTTATTCTATTTAAAATGGAAATTCTACAAGATTCACAGAAAAAAAATATAATGTTAGAAGAGGAAAAGATGACTTGAAAATTCACAACAATTTTTCATCTTGTCAATCCCATCCCACGTCCCACTCAAACTCGTCTTCATTCCATTGAGCCAATACCAGTAAAATAACTTGCATTGTTCTCTTTTTTGCAAAACTTCAATTTTCCTTGTAAATATTTGTTTTGTGTTTTTTTCTTTATCTCAAAAATATTTTCGTCTTCCTTGTAGACATTTGATATCTCTGAATACAATCAAGATTTACATTTAATTTAAAATTTCCTTATTATTTTGTTGTATTTTTAATCCATGACATCTCAATTGATTTGAATTAATCTTGTGTGGGTTGGCTACTAACAAATTAGTATTAAAAATAAGTCTTCTTTTTATTGATGTGATCATTCACGTGAATAATTTTAGAAGGAAAGATATTTTTGTGGGTTATTTTGAAAATTGTAATAAAATATAAAGGATGTGGGGGGAATTGTTTGGAATTGGAGAGATTCCTTTGATCATTTTACAGTCAAGACGACCATCATGTCACTCAGGGGGCTGTCAGTACAAGGAATCTGGTTTATCTTTGTTGCTCAAGTGAAAGGGAATCTTCTTGTGGTGGCTTCCTCGTTCTTTTGGCTGATGGGTGAAGAATTTGAAGAGTCTTGTTAAAAGGTTGTTTTCAACTATAAATCAATCAATTCCTGCTTCATCCTTCCCCGCTTATTTTTCTTATTCCCTGCACAATCAAATCCAATTTACTCTTTCCCTTTAGGATTCAAAAACTATTTCCAATTGTAGACCTTGACCAGTCCACTAGAGTACAATGTGATATTGGAATGTAATGCCAATGTGAATTACGTGCTCAAAATTGAATCCTCATCTCCATTTTTTGGGGGAAAAATGAACATTTTGCGGGGGAGTAATGCACAAATTGAGTTTTTCTTTTTTTGAAAATCGAAAATACATTTTCTCAAGGCTCTCCAATATAACTTGGGGCAGTCAATATTTCATGATATTCTTTTCATAAAATAGTTGAGAATTTTTATAAATGAAAGTCTCATTTCCATTTTGTTACAGAGGACACGCAAGGGAAATGATTTGATTGGGTATACAAGCTACAAGTCGATTAGCTAGAAAAAAATATTTTTTGGGAAAGGTGAAAGCATGAAACTGGAGAACTGGACATGGAGAAAATTGTAGAGAAGGTCAGAATCACTGAATATTCTTATTTTAGATACTCTTCAAGTCAAGCGGGTTAAAAATTTTTTACAGTGCATTTCCTGTATGCTAAAAATAAAATGATAGAGTAATTCAAACGGGTGAGTCAATTATTTCGTACATGTTCTGATTGTAAAAATAAATGGTCAGATTAAATGAACTCTTGTACTTTCTAGTCACGGCATGTGTCATGTCTCCTGTCCAACTTGTCCATCAAATTGAACTCGTCAACTTAAATAAAATGGAGGAGTTATTTACATTTCAACAATTCTTTTTGATTAATTATTTTGAAAATGGTTGGAGTCACAAAAATAGAAAAAGGATTTTCTTTTTTCGGTTCAAAATTTAATATGGATTTTGACATGTCCTGGACTCAGTCTAGTGAAGAGAGAAAAATGTGTAAAAGTATATGGAGCATGACTATAGAGAGGGACTATGACTTGTCAATCGTAAAAAAATGAAACTACTGCGTACGTCATTCCACGTAAATATACAGATACAGGGAGGAGGCCTACAGCTGTAAAAATATTCAAAATCAAAGTCTACATTGACGCATAAAAAATCTACACATGAATGATCTCCACTCTAAATGTATGTCTTGCCCCAACACCATCTTTCAAAAAATGGAAGAGCAATTTGGCATTTGGCACGAATTTTTACTCCTTTTGCAATGTTACTTCCATTCAAAATACCACGCGTATGCTTTTTCTCTACAAAATTGTGACCATTTTTTAACCCCAATTTTTTCTCCTCTATAAACTCTCCACGTGTTGCAGGTAAAATATACAACATTTTTTACAAATATCTTTTCAAAACTTACATCCGGGGTTATCCCTATTTGTTATTCTTGGAGACTTGTTCTTTTCAAAAAAATATTTTGAAATTTTTGTACATTTTCAATTCCATCAAGACCCCAGATAAAAAAATTTGATTAAAATTTGAGATTTTTCAGTTCAATTTCCAGAGAGAGATGTTCTTTAATTAAAGAGAATGTAGATTATTATTTTTTAAAAAAACGGTAGTTTGGCCTGATTATTATGACATTTATGACTACTCCTATCTTTACATGTATAAAATATATTTGGATACAAAATACTTAAATTTTCTTATGGCTTCCCATATTCTTCATTGAATTCTCATTCTTCCCATCTCTAAAAAATATTCTAGCCCACAAAAGTCTCAAATAAAAAACTTTTTTATTTTATTACAGATACCCTTGTTTTTTTTCCTGCTCTGTATGCAAATCAAAAAATGTAAATTTTTTCCATTTTAGTCCACCACAAACGAGATATGGGGTTGTGTGTGTGGAGATTGTACAGATATTAATGTACCTATTGTACCTTGCACAACTTTCATAAATATATTTTGTGCCTTCTGTGAATTCCGCTGGCATTCATTTTAGTTTGTGGTTTTATTCTTCCACGTAATATTTATATTTGCATATTATGCATTTTGCACCTTGAGTTTTTTTTGCCCATAAATTTTTTTATGAATGTTGAGGCTTTATTATTTTGCACAAAAAAAAGACAATGACCTACCCAGGTATAGATTAACTATATCGATTTTTTTGCTTAGAGGTAAAAATTAGGAATTGGTTCTGGCGACTTTTAGCATTGAATATTTTATTGATAAATTACAATTAGTTATACATTTAAAAAATTCTCCCTTATAAAGTACAAGACTAGTAATGCTAATGCTTGAGCTGTTTTTGTGTACACAAAAAGATAAAGTCGTTATCCTCCCATGATTACTTTCTTCCCACTTTTATCCTCATCTTGTTGGAGATTAACATTTCAATTTCTTCGTGTGAGCTCATATTTTCACTCGCTTTCATCTTTAAATAGGCCTCCATATTTTTTAATGGACAATTGAGTGAGATTATTCCACATTTTTTGAGCTCTACATTTTCAAGGGCTTGAGACTCTCAACTTACCTTGAGAGTTTTTCATATTTACTGTAATAGGGGATGCACATCCGTTTATAACTTGGGCCTATGAAGAGAAGATCATCTTTTTGTCGTCAGACTCAGTGAGGCATAGATTTTGCATTTTCGCTTATATTTTTTTTGCATACTCGGACAAGTTTTTGAGGAGGAAATAGAGATTGTGCACTATAAGGGAAAAGAGAGCGACTAGTGGGTGGTGGGTATGGAAGTACAAGGAACATAAATAAATCCACCACAAACGGACTCAAAGTGCTTTAACTTAAGTATATCGGTCTCTCTCCAAGGAATTTATACACTTACTCTTCTTTTTTTGGAGGTACAAGTATGCAAGAAAGAAAAAACACGTACTCAGCTCCCGTCCCACACTTTTGACTGGGCTTAGAGATACTTTCCCTCTGTCTTCCTTTTTTTGGGTGACACACGCCAAGGAAAATAGAAAAAAAGCTATGGGATTTATCTTGAGGAAGATGTGCCATTCTCTCACCAACTCTGTGTAGAAGAACGAGGTCCATGTGCTGCTTCTTTTGATTTTTCTCTTTCCTTCGTCTTTCTCTCTCTCTCTTCGCTTTCCCCCGTTTACTCAATTGCCATGGATTTCACTCACTTTCTCTCCTTTTCCGGCTTTCTCCCGTCTTCCCTTTTCTCAGGCAGATAAAATTTCTTGGGCTCGCCAGCTAGGCCATGGAATGGCGACGGAATGTCGGCAACAATTTTTGTGTATACATTATGAATCCAACTGTAGGCAAAGCCTGTCATTACATGTTTCTACTCTTCATTTTGTGTTTTCTTGCTTACTTTGGAGAGGGCCCAGCTTTAAAAAACTGGGAATGGGAATTTTTATTTGAAGAATGGAAAGAGTTGAATTTAAACCTTGTAAAAATTGAGTTTAATTTTGACTCAATATTATTTTTTCTCGTTGAATGGATGGTAAAGTGGAGTGTATGTGCTCCCACATTTAATTATTATTTTACCATTCTTTCCATGCGAGGAAGACTAGATAGAGCACGCACAACTTGACAGTGCATGCCATGGGCATGGGCTGAGTTAGTTAATATTGAACATTGTTTAGGAGAGAAAGGAGAAAGCAACAGCTTCAAGTGAGGTTGCCTAGAGCCCCAGCCACTTTACACTTTGACTACATTTTTTTTAACTGTCTATAGTCATACATTTCATGTATAGATACACAACATGGGATTTCTCATTGAACTCTCTGAATTTCTTTCTCTCTCTTGTAACCCAGTTCGAGAATGATTTGACACGGACGGTTGCTCACAAACGTAATAGAAAAACTAGAGGGTTCGTCACATGTAAACTCTTCTCCCCCCTCTCTCTTGCAACACAGAAGATCACTTGTACACACTTTTTTGTCCAATGACATCTTCTAAAGTGCGCAGAGTCCCCCCACTTCCCCTCTCCTCTTTTTTTATTATTTTGAGACTCTGTAAATGTAATTCGGCAAGAGAGAAAATTGCATGGAATTCAAAAAGAATTTCTTGCTTTTAAAATGTACACTTGCTACCCTCCGCCCTTTCCTCCAAAAAAGTTGAAACAGTGAAAATAGTGAAGTGAGGAGATGAGAGTCTCACTCTCATCTCAAAACCAAATTGGCTCTGTACATAATGATATGAAAAAGAGTATACTCTCTTCACTTTCACTTTACTTTCTCTTTTCTTATATTTTGTACAACTCTACTATTGGACTATGACAATGTACAAATCTCTAGACTAATTTCAGACGTGCTGTGCTTCACAATTTTGGACTAGAAATTTTTTTTCTTCTAATCTTATTCCCATGTAAATTTTACATATCCTTATTTTCTTTCTATAAAGTCTAAATGAGAATCTTGATTTGGAATGAGAGTTTTCAATTCTTAATTATAAAATATTTTAACTTTTGACCAAGTAATTAATAATTTACTGGGAAATATTTTCAAAAAATTGATAATTAAAATAGAAAATAATTAAAATAATAAGAAACATGATATTTGTAGTCAATTCTCACTAAGGCAGGAATAAAGAAGGAATTTGATAATAATTGGTGAAATGTTGTAGACTTATGGAATGTATTGACATTCATGACACATGTGTTGTGGGTGAGAGAGAAAGTAAATAAAATGGTTCATTTCCATTCACTTAAAGGCATCTCTTTTGTTATAGAAAAATAAAACTATTATAACAATTTTTATCTCCTTTATAAAGAACATGGAGTGAATTTCCGTCCATGTAATGTTTTGTATTGTATTGGTTTAAGGGCATTTATGAAAGAAAAGAGAGAGAGAGAGAATCTCGTAAATATTCTCTACTGTCATTTCCATGGGAGGAGGCAACTGTCTTGTTTGTATTTGGTACATGATGAGCGCTCAAGAGAAAACTCAGAGAGAGAGTTGGATGGGAAGATGGAGAAAATTTGCAATCACCCCCAGAGCCTGCAAACCTAAAACCCTCACCTAAACTAACAAACATTGCAGAGGGGGCGACTTGGAGAAAGTGGAAAGGCAAACGAACTCTCTCCTCTATCTCCATGCACACTACTTCCCCACAGTTCCTCAACATGTACATGTACACTAAAGAGAGTAACAACTGCGAGCTAACGATGGGGAATGAAAACTGCGTGTCTGTAGGCCATAGAGATAAGAGAGAGAGAAAGTCCCATATAATTCTTATATATATTTATCCCATGGCATCGTCTACATGAACAACCGGAATTTTCGGGTCCCCCCTCTCCATCTCATACCACACTTGGGTAGGGATATATAACCAGAGTAGGAGCAGCAGGGGAACTAACAATTGGAACAATAGGCGATATAGGTTATATATGACTGTACCATGTCTAACATGGAAGTGGCTATATCCTTAGTGGGGGTGTTTGGAAAGTTCCATATATTTTGTCCCCCCCCCCGTGTTATACCGATAGAAATACACACACACATACGGGGATTTATAGAGTGGAATGGAACGACGAGTGGAGAGCCGAGTCATATGAAAAATCCTCTTCTACGCACATTCACGCATATTGCAAGGTATTTTCCGGAACTACAGTCTACACACAGAGCACACGCACTATAGGAAGGAGAAACGTGAAGAAAGTCCTGCACGCGTTTCAGTTATCGATTAGCTCGCTTGTGAACGGCAAAAGAGCTTTTGGGTTTTCCTTACTCTTTCCTATCCCTTCATCCAAACCCCCCCTCTCTTCTACTGGATACTCTCTTCAGTAAAAGAGAACTAGAAAAAATAGGGGGGGGGGGAAGGGAAAGTCAGTGAAAATGCAAAGTTTTCATACATCCCCTTCCTCTTCTACTTCGTCTCTCATGTTCTGGATGGAGAGCACAAAATGATTTCCTCACGAGTCAGCCTTCTCAACTTTTTTTTTTGCTAACTATCTATCCCTATGTTGGCCGTGTCATTTTGACAATTTCCTCAAGAGTTTTTTTTTCTCTCTTTTCAATACAAAATCCTTCTCTTTCAATATCATGAATATTTTTTTTTGTAGGAATTTTCGGGATGATCTAGGATTTTATATGGAGAAGATGGAAGATACGGCTGGAGGATGGAGTCTCTCCATTTCAATTGTACCAAAATAAAATTTTCTAAAAATAAACTTTACAATCTTTGTTAGAAATCTTTGTGCCAGAAAAAGTACAAGAAACCATTTAATTGATTGTTTTTGCATGTGTGTAGCCAAATAAAAAGGGATTTGTTGGAATTTAATTTTTTATTGGGTGTAATATTGAGAGAATTTAAGGGAGGGAGCTGGAGCTGACCATTGGTTTATTTCGTTTGCCTTGTTGAGGAGGGCAGCTGATACTAAGGGTTGTTGAAATAGTGCGGATATAATTGAAAGTGAAACTTTGCCGTTGGTTGGAAGACTAACGTTCACCGCAGCGTGGAAAGGGATAGAGGGAATAGAGAAAATAGTGCTAAAGTGCCAAGAGCAGGATGAGGACAAGCGTGTAAGATGGAGAAGAAGAGTTGAAGAGGATTTCTTCATGGATGCCTTCTCAAGGAGAGCCAGCACAAGGAGCACAACGTCATCAAATAGAGAAAGTAATTTTTAGACACGGCAGCTGTTCTCTTCTTATACTCTTCCTCTATCCCTTCTAGTCTCCTACTAGCCACATATTTCTCCCACCAAAAAAACAATCTAACAGAGTCATGTCATTCTTATGGTCCCATCACCATTGTCATAGCCCCACAAAAGAAAATGGAAGAAAGTGTGGACAGTCCCTTCCAATCCGGGCCATGAAAAAAGTTAAAAGAGAGAAAGTTTTTTTCACTTTTACTCTCTCACTTCCTCTCTCTCTCTAAAAGTCGGATTGGGGGAGAAAGTAAAAAAAAGTGAAAAGTATTCCAGTTCAAGGCTCTAAGGAGAAAGGTTTGGAAATATACATTGAACATTTTAGGCTCTTCTTGGTATCAAGTGGATGATTTATTTAAATTTCTGAATTCTATTTATTGACTATCATCCCCCTAATTTAGTAGCCACTCTGATTTTTATTCTAAATGACAATTAATCCTTTCAAGAGAGAGATGGGGGGTTAAATTATTCTAGAAAATAATCAATGAAATGACATTACAAGGGTTAAGAGAGAGAAATTGGATTGATGGAAATGGGCCCGCTGAAAGTGAGGGGAAAGAATGAAATTAAAATTTTCTACCACCAAAATTTCTCTCTAGGGAAAAAGAGAGAGAGAGACTTTTGTAAATTTCAAGTCACTAATTCTATGCCCTCATGTAATGAGATGGTGTGGGTAATCGTATAGGCTAAAATTACACGTCCGCTACACTACCCCCATCCCCTCCTTTTTTAAAGTTGGTTGCCATTTTTTGGGAATCTTGGTTCCCTTTGACGCGTGCAACCATCTGAATGAATTTTATGGGTAACTTTCAAGTTACGTGGGTGGGCTATAAAAATTTAGTTTATTTTGCGTCTTCCCCTTTTAATTCCAAACTTAGCAGGGGGGAGCTTCACATTTCCAAGAGTACCTTATGTACACAACCACTACCCTCAAGGAACCTAGGGCTAAGAACATGAGCAACTTTTGGGGAGTCTTAAAAAATTCTACTCACATCTTTTTTTAGGAAGTAAAATGATTCTCTCAGCGAATCGGTCAGTGTGTCTCTTTTTCTAATGATCTTGTGGAAAAACTTTGATTAAAATCAAAGTCTCTGTGTATCATGACATGTGGGGTGGATTTTCTGAGAACTTTTTGGAATTTTAATTCAACTTTTATTTCTGTACAAATCAAAGGAAGAAAACGTGTTAAAAATATTTAAAATGTGGGCTCTCTCACACTTTTCCCAAAATTCATATTCCTCGTACTAAAAACACTCTGAGTTTCATCTGTTTACAATTATGGATTTTTAGAGAGAGAGAGAAAAAGCTGGAAGGGAAATGTATAGAGTGGAGATGAAGCCACAAGAATATTTTATGCCATGCCACATACCCAGCAACTTTGCCACTGCCACTAGCAGGTGGGACAGAGATCCATCAAGGAGTCAATATTTAATAAAGCCTTTCAAGGGAGTTTTATTTTCATGGAATCATTGAACTCCCCCTCCCTCCACACCCCCTTCATAAACCAGTGTCACATGGCTATTAAATTCACAAAGGAAAAAAAAAGTTGTTGAATATTTACACTTAAAAAACTCGACATTGGTCTTGGTACCATGGACTGTCTCCATGCATAACATTTACGATACGAATTTCCAAATGGGTAATTAAGATAAATGTCTTGTATTTAACTTTACGTTTCATGAAAACTATTATATTAAAGTCTCTCTCTCAGATGCACTATGCACTTTACTATCTCAGATAATTCACAAAGCTTTGTTATTTGACATGGTGAAATTCAATCGGCCAAAGGAGGGAGAAAAGAAACCGGATATGTACAAAAGATTTTTTTGTAGCTTTGTTGTTTTTTTAAACTTGTGGTTTAACTATATGAGTAATATTGTGGAAAAAATGCATGGGAAAAATATTCTCTGACTGACTTTTAACACAAAATGGAATTGAATTACAGCCAACGAGAAGAAAAAAAGTGCAGACTGCAATGACTTTAAGAGAAAAAAAAAGAATCATAAAATTTTGCCACCGCCAACACACACATTCAACTCATTCTCTGTCCCCTGTACTTTGAACGAATCCACGTCATAAAGAGTTTAGCACTCGTTAAGCTGTTTTTTTTTTGCAGAGTCTGTGTATGCAAACTTTTTTTTTATGCAAGTGGTGCATCATGTAATAAATGCAGTACAATGCATTGGTAATTCACAACAAAAATAGCTGAGCTGGTGAGAGTCCATAAATGTCAGTGGTATAAAATCTAATTTACGAGTGTCTCTCTAGTCAAGTGTCTTGCCTGTTCTTAAGTTTAAGACAACCAATGTATAAAGAGGGAGAAGAGTATGGAAAAAATTGAGCAATAAGAATAAAAAAATTCTCTTAATTTTTTAACAAAAGAAATATGTCATAAAAGAAAAACCAATCAAGTCTCTCTCTCAAAAAGACACGTGTAAATTTTACTTAATTTTTTGTAATAAAAAAAACAATCTCTATAACTTTACAAATATTTAGATGAGGTCAAGAATCTCCATCAATTTTACAGTGCCTTGCTAGACAAATTACACCCACTTGTACATACATGTATGTGTACATTCCCTATGACTGAAATTTAGTAAAAAAAAAAGTTAAAATCGTGATAATAAAGGGCAGAATCATGAGCCTGAAATTGACTTGTTCATTTGTATATTTTTTTTAATTTTTTTAACTTTTAAAAATTGTTTTATTGACCACAAAACTTGTTGGAATTGAGTTTCATCTGACTCATCAACTTGAATACTTTTTTTTGAGAGTTCAAAATTTTGACTCATGTGGAGTGTACAGTCCACACACAAAAAAAGTTGGGAATCTTTTTAATCTCACAAGACTTGTACAGAAGCCAAAAAGAGAGAGAGCCTGGACGACAGAGATTTTGATACTCGTAACATAAGAGATAACTGTACAAAAAAATGTAGTAAAAAATGGAGCAACTTTGTATCATCTCTTGGTTTTGTTTGAAAAAAAAGAGAACCACTTGTGGCGATTGCTGTGATTAGCTTCATATCCATGAAGTTAAAAAGGTTTTCATGGAGCACAGCTGTATACTCAAACAGACAAAACTGGAGCCATGGAATGAGACGAAGGCGGACTGGAAGAGAGTCTGATTGGAAAAGCTGGAATAAGGCTACAAGAAAATTTATGAGTGTTCTTTCAATCGTGATGTATTTACTGCATTCAATAGTTGTCATCATAAAAAGGGGTTAGTGACAGGAGAGGGGGGGGGGGAGAAGATAACCCACTCTCCACAATAGAAATCTACATTGTAAGATAAAAGAGTGGAGAAGCTGATAGTGACTAAGAATCCCATTTTTTTGGGGTTCAAAAACAAAATCTACATCACGAATTACAACCACCAAGGCTTCTCCTTCTCCCTTCGACTGTCAAACCAGACCAAAAAACTTTTTTTGTTTGAGACCGTCTCTCCACAGATTTTATGCTTCCTAGAATCTTCAAAAGATTTCAACATCTCAAGTAACATGGAGGGGGAGGTATATAAATAGATAATGGGTCTCTTAAAATGAATTGAATTAAATGGCCAGAACATTGGGACTGGGAGGGGGGGGGGGGTTGTGGTGTATTATATTCATATTTTCCAAAGGGTTGTGCCAATATCTTGAGAAATCATGAGAAGCCATTGATAACCGTATCTAGGAAGAGGGACTGAAGGTTCTATGGCTTGAAATGAACAGTCAAAAAAGGGGGAGGGTAACCTTGACTGTCACTCACTGTTCTTTCGTCATCTTCATCTAAAAAATATTATAAAGAGAGCGAGGGCTAACAAGAAGCTCGAAATATGATCTCTCTCTTGTGGGTATTCGTATTATTATATTTTTGTTTGTTTTTGTCTATTGTACATACACATGGAGAATATACAGACTCATCATATTTCACATGAGAGGAACTCGTGGAGGAGTTTCCTCTCTATTATCTCATCCATTCCCAATTTTTTTCCCTCTTCCTCTTGTTTCTTTTCTCCTCCATTTTTTATGTGTAGCTCTCAAGCTGTCCAATGTATTTCTCTACAGAAAAAAAGAAGAAGAAATGGACAGGCTTAATTTGACTTGGACTTGTTCTTCTGCTTTGACAGCCCACAATATATTTTCTTTGGGTTGACTTTTTTTCATCGTGAACAATAATACGTCTATACAGTATTCCTTCAATTCACTCGGATAATTTGAAACAATTTGCTCCAGACTCCCTTTTTTTTGCACTATCAGTACTTTCTCTCTGTTTAGTCTGGGAAACTTTTCCTATTTTTTTGCAAATGTACAAAAAACTTTGAGGGAAAGTGTCTGGTCGTTTGTGGTTTAGCAGAGTTTTTAAAGAATTTAAATGAGTTTACAACTTTGTCAGTTTTGACAGTCACGTGATTTTCTCTCTCTATTTGTGGCTGTGGATGTGGATGTGGTAAAAAGGGTCTCTTTTTTACAAAAAAAAAAATTCTGAATGAAAATACGGGTTAACAAATTTTACAAGGGCTTTTGTTAAAAACAGTTTTGTACTTTTTTTTGATATGTACATGACGTTTTGTCCAAGTTTTGTAACATTGAAAAACTTTTTTTTTGTTGCTCTTAATTTTATTTAATGTTCAAAACCAGGTGAAGGACGATTTGGAGGGAAACTAGGTGAGAGTGTATTAAATTAACTTTTTTTTAAAATGAACAGTTAAAAGACAAGAAGATGTTTTGAGTCCAAACCAAACAAAAAAACTAGAACACCCCCCGGTGAGTCCCTACAACAGTGTCGACGACAGGAATGGCTTCCCTTTTGTGTCACCTTGAGTGATACAGTACAGGCATAATTATCAATATTATTTTGTTTTGATTTGGGTTAAAAAATGTCACTCTAAAACTGACTCGTGTGCGTGAGTGAGACAGAATAGAAAAGGATTAAATTAATTTGATTGTAAAATTAGTTTGAAGTCACATAAAATCCTTTGAATAAAATTAATTCAAAAAAGTTCAATTAACTCGAGCAGACTCTCTCCATATGGAGAATGGGAATGAAAGCGAGGAAAATGAAAAGGGAAAGTGAAATGTTGTGGTGGAAGATGAATGAATTTTATCGTTCCATTCTGTACACTGCCACTGCCAGTATCATGGACCATGGACCGCGGTATGTAATCTGTTCACATCTGTGCTTTTTTTGTTTACAGTAAATTTCTTGATAACTTTTTTTTTGTCTATGATGGGATGTGGTATGCCGTGGAAAGGAGGGGAAGCGTGGAAATGGAAGGAATCGGGATAATAATTATGCAAGAAGGTGTAAAAGCTACGAGAGTTTGACAGCTGTTGCGGACATGGTGGTTATCAATGAGAAGTGTGTGTGTGTTTGCATCTCCTCTCAAACAACTTTTCAAGCGAGTCAGTAACAGCCAACAGCCTCCAGATGAGAGCCGTTGAAATATCGTTTGAATCCACACATTCTGTATATCCGCATCCACACATCTCACCTCTATTTACATTCACCATTTTCCCTTTCCCAAAAGAATTTATGCACAATATGTACACCCTACAAAATCATGTTACAACCCATTGCCCCAAAACTCATAAGCCCATGATTTACGACAGAATGGCCACTGGAAATTTTGCCCCTGTAGGTTAGGCGAGTCTCTCATTGTAAAATTTTGTGTTGCAATCAATATCATAATTTTAATTGCCATCTGTCAATTATTTCTTAATGTAAGCAACTATAAATCTTTTTTTCTAGTTAAAGTTTGATTAATCATTTATTTTTAATATTGTACATTGTGTATGTTACAACTACAATTGAATTTTAATTGTATTGAGAATTCTCTCAAATTAAATTTCGTCAAGTTGTCTTTACAATTAAAATGATGAAAAGGAATTAAAATTTAAAGTTTGGAAATTCAAAACTGTTACAATAAGAAAATGTTTTCTTGTTAGAGTTGAGTGAAAAGGGAAAAAGGGGGGGGGGAGTTTTGTTCAAAAAGTTTTGTTCCATCAATTGTGTCTTTGTTTTATGTTCCTAAAATTTCATTGGAATTTTACAAGAGAAAGCCTTAGTTTTCTCTGAAAAAGGAGGGAGGGGACTTGGACCCATTTCAAAAGTTGAATCCTTCTGTCTTGTGACACACAAGTCCTCCTCTTCATCTTACTTATAAAGTTGAGAGTAAAAGAAGAGGGAGATAAATGTGAGGACCGAGTTGTTATCTTCAACTCCCACGTTTTTGTCTCCTTTCTTCTTTACCTGTCTCTCTCTCTCTCTCTCTCTCTCCTTTTCTTCTCGTTGATTTACAAAGATTTCTTTTGTTGACGTTATTGACTCCCTTCCCATTTTTTTTGATGAAGGAGAAAAAAATGAAACGAAAAGTTTACAATGTCAAATTTTGACAAGTTGACAACTCTGCTTGGGAGTATATAATTTTTAATATATTGAGCCAAAAAAGATATGAAGAAACGATACTCCAGGGAGAAATATAGAAAACGTGTGACAGTTTTTTTTTAAAAAAAGCAAGGAATTCCTTCAGGGTTAAATGACAAAAATAATATGCCAATGGAGAAAGTTGACGAGTGAAAAGTGAAAACAAGATTAAAAAATTTTCTTGTTAGCCCATGACACTCGATCATGTTTTTTCCTCTCTCTAAATTTCATTTTGTTTAGTCTCAACAACAAGACACGAGGAACATAAATTACTCCTTGTCTTTTTTTTTAAATCTTGACATTTTTTTGTAAACTCTCAACTCTTAAAAATGAGGTCACAATCTCACAACCATACCATCAATATTTTTTTGACATTTATCTAAAAGCAGCCAAAGGCGTTGCTTAGTAACTAAACAATTTTTTTCAACTTTAATCTTTTTTAAAAAAAAGTGTGTAGGCGGAGATGATTATTTTATTGCCAAAATATTTTTGCTTTAATTTAAAACACAAGAAGAAAAAAGAGGAAAAACGTTAAAACAACACAAAAAACTACTAAACCCACACGCTTGTTTTAGAGTCTATTAAAAAAGGAGAAAGGGCAAAAAAGTTTTCACCATGAAACTGAGAGAGAGGGAATCTGAAAGAGAAAGAGAGAGACTTTAGTGAAAACAAACGAGAGAAAGTAGAGAGACTTTAAGAGGGAGGGACGAGTTACGATCAAAAAACTGTATAAACACTCCCAAGGTCCATGTGTGTTGGGGGTACAAGTTAGAGGCTTATAAGAGAGAGAGACTTGTCCAAAATCCGGTTTTGGTGTGTGGATGTGTGTGGTTCCTGCTTTCCTTCATTCATGAGCTTTATCTTGAGTCTATCCTCTTATCTGTCAACTTCTCAGCGTCCCTCGTCTAGACACAATAGCCCTCCCATAAAATCTGGATTTGGCTAGAAAACCCCGAAAGACCGAGGAATTTACTGGGGGAATATCAGTCATACAAGACTAGGGCTATGGGCTATGGGAGTCATTGTGGGTTGGAGCTTTGTTCTTTCTCCCTCTATAAATTTCATGTTTCCCTCCCAAAGAAAAAACATTACAATTTTTACTATCCAAAAAGTCTCTTTTAATTCACCCCTTCTTTTGACGTACAGGGGGAGATATGGAAATAGATTGGGCGTCTTCAAGATTGTAATTGAGGCTAGGCATTGACTTTGGTTTGAAAGGGACCTTTTTTCTCCAACTTTCTCCCTCCCTCAAGATAACACGTGGAGGGAGATGTTGATATATCTCCACAGAAAAAAGGGGGGAGAAGAATGGCACGTCATTAAAGCCTCATTTCAAAATTACGTTAATGTACAAAAAGGAAATAGACCTTAAAGCTTTTGGAGAAAAAAAAGGAGTAAAAATCTAATCGTATAACTATCTCTATTGAAAAAAGAGGGGAAAAGAATAAATGGAAATTCCAAGAATTTTAATCATCTCAGGGAACTTTGAAAATTCCCTTTTTTCAGTTCAAATTCAATGAACTTGAACTCATCATTTTTCTTTGAAGCTAAATACAAAACTACAAGTTTTACAACCCTTCTAAGCATCAGCAGTCTTTGAATTCTCTCATCAATGTTAAAATATTTCTACTTTTTCCTTGTTTATTCAGACGTAATAACTCAAGAGGTACAAATATATTGGAGTTTAATTGTAATTAATTTTCATGCATCAAAGTCTTATTTTTCCGGGTAGAATTTTGAAAATTTTTACTTCTTTGGGAAATTAACTTTTGCAAAAAAGAAAATTCAATAAGTGGATTGAGTTCAGTGGAAGGGAATTTTTTAATGAACTGAACTGGGAGTGGGAGACAGTAAATAATTTGCAATTCGTTTATTTTTTTTAGAAACAAAATAATTAAATGTAATATTGAACTTTGCACGCTTCACTCATTAATATTTAGCTCCTGTAGTTAACTGTGTGTGTACATGAATTGAAAAGACTGATTAGCAGCTGAGTCCATTTGGCCTTTGGATGAGAAGATGGGCCTACTAACCTGTAAAAAAATGGCCGTGTGTATTTGTTATTATAATTAAATAATAGGACACGACATGATAGAAATGTAATTTTTATGACTCTTGCATGCCCAAAAAATTCCATAGAGTCCGACTTAGTCTTGATACAGAGTTAATCGCAATATTTATTTTAGACTTGACAGCAGACAGTTTAATTATATGAGTCGCTAACATTGGCGTGAGGTAGCTAAAGTTTACAAAGAAAATGGTCTCCCTCTAAACTCTACACCTCCCTTAAGTTTCGCAACATGTGCAATTTATTTTGCACAAATATTCATCTTTCCTTTGAAAAATTATTAAAGATTTTTTTGTGTGAGGACAAGTACAAATTACATTTTACATTTATTTACAAATAGTACCCGAGTTAATGTTAAATATTACATTTAATAAAGTTGAGAGTTAATTTAAAAAATGGTTGTCAACAAAAATGATGAACTTGAATAAAATATTTAATTTGGGTTTTTTGTCAAGGATTTTGTTGATGATAATTTTTGACTCATATTTTTTGCCTTGTGTGCTCTATTTATTAAAATAATCAATGATGATGTTTAGAGGGGGATGGCACGCCAGGAATTTATGGGTTGAAATCAGGTCTGGATGTGGACTAATTAAAATGGTTATAGAATTCCACCCAGTCATTTTCTCCATTTGTCGTTCCATCTTGTACCCAAGGAAGGGAGTCCAGGTGACAGAGTTGACAAGGGAGAGGGATGGCATGTCAACATTGTTTTAGATACTCATGAAAGCCTGTCTCTTGTTCCCTTCCCTTAAGAACTTTACAAGATTAAAATGAAGAACACAAGGACAGATAGGAAGTGACTCCCATGTCGAGAGACAGACTTTCATTTTTTGGGAGGTTTCTAATGAATCCTGACAAAATAAAAATTGGGGCAGGAGGGTAAACTCAAAAATTCGGTCAGAGGACACACAAGAGAAACATTGAAATTATTTTTATTGTGAACAATCTAATAATTCTAATTCTTATATTGGCACATGGTAAACTTTTGTATAGAGAAAAAAAGAGTATTTTTTAAGGAAGTGGATCCGGCGATTGTAATGAGGAGAAAGCATGCACCCCATTGAGCTCCCCCCTACCCACTACCCACTTTCACTCTCTTGATTCTCTTGGAGTCTCTCTTATTTCTGCCCCTAGTCCACTTTTCTATTGTCTATAAAAAGAGGAGGGGGATTGGAATGGGGTTCTCAAAATAAATATCACATGTCTAGTCTATTTAGTTGAAAGACGAGAAAGTTGAATGGCTTGACTACCACATTTTCATGTAATGGAAGATTCAATGGAAACAAATGTGGAACAGGCACCCAATTTCATTCACAGTTGCATAAAGTAATTTCCAATAAAAAGTGTTATGTATTCCATGTACAGGGTTATACAAAAGAGCACGTGTCAAACTGAGATTTTTTTTGTGTATTATTTTTTTCCAATACTTGAAATTACTTAATGACATGGGGCACCACAGAAGCAACAACCTGATTTTGTTTAGTCAATAGTTAACTATCTCTCTTTAGTTTCTTTACAAATAGACAAAAACTGGAACAGCCATGACCCACATCACAAATCACAGACCTCCCCAAAAAATAAGACAAATTGACGGAGATTTTTTTGGCGTTTCCTCATATCGGATCTGACCAGAAGCACAAAAAAAAAGTTTGTTGAATTTGTCTACTGTTCATAGATACAGATAGACAAGAGAAAGGGAGACCACGCCTAAGATTATGAAGAATGAGAGAGATGGACGGTCTAGATTTTTGAATTTTTCTGCATTTGCATTTGTATCCATAAATTCAAAATGAAATGACAGGTAAATCCCAGAGGATCTTGTCTGTGAAATTTTGTTAGTCAAATTTATTATGGCCATTGATGTAGAATAAATATGAGAAATTTAATTTCCTTTCTCAATAGTCAATGCACCCGCCTTAAAATTGTGCATGAAAATAATATTACTAATTAAATTCACAAATAAAAAAATTAACAAACAAGGACCACACACAACCATTTGAACTTTAGACGAGTGAACAATGTTAGGAAAATTTTGACCTTTCCCTTAGCCAATTAGAAGAAAGCCACACGAGCTAATGAAAACTATTGGCTAATAATTTTGGCACTCTGCATGATAGACGACACGCAAAATGAAAATAGGCCTCCGTCTCTCTCTTTGGAGGAGCACCTGATTAGATTAATTTTGCAAGAGAAACCTTTACTTATTTCTCCCACACAGAACATTGCACATAATTAAATTATTTTACCTACGAGTAAGATTCTTTAGCCCATATTGAAATTTAATCATCATCCTCTCCCAAAACCACCCTCTAAAACCTCTCTTTACCATAAAATGCACGGAATTAAATTTTAACTCCAGTTACATCATAAAACGACTGTCGATTTTTGTGTAGGCTAAAAAATCTTTTTAGCATAATTAAAACTAACAAATTAAGACTTTTTTCTGGAAAGATTTTTGAAACTAGTGACAATTATTGAGTGTGGGGTGGGTTGAAGAGTTTAAATTGTCATTAAGGATTTGACGCCTACATGTTTAATGTATTATCGTGACCTAAATTTTATGAGAGAGAGAGAGAGAGGGAGAGGAATTGAAGAAGCTTTCAGTTTGTTAAAATTTTTGTTACTTGTCTAACTTCCTCCTTCCTCTCTTATAAATTTTGAAACGATGCAGATTTTGCTTTTAGCTAATTTGAAAAAGATCAAATAAAAACATGAGGAGCTTTACTTTTTACATAATGAGCATATTGGGAGGAACAACTAGTTGCCATTTTTTTGTAAAAAGTTTCAAAGCCCTTAATTTTACAAAAGGTATTTTTTGAAAAAAAAATTTTTTTAGGGATTTGTGCGCATGATGCGCCAATTAATTTTCTAGAAAATATGAAACGCAAAATCACAATTTATGTAATGTTCTCCATGTCAATTTGCGTCGTAGGTCATCAATATCTAGAAAATGGGGACGCAAAATGAGGTTTTATGAAAAATGTGTCAAAGTTTGTTGACAAAAAATAATTTTAGAGCAATTAAATTGTTTACCTGATTTCTCAAAAAGAAGTTTTACAAGGACGTTTTGTTCTCTTTAATTTGGAAGAGAATTTTTATTTGAGATGAACTTTTCAAAAAGTGTGAAATTAAAATAAAATGAAAAACATTTTAAAGGTGACAGGAATCCAGTTGAGTTGATTAGAATGGTTTTGAAAAATAAAAGACAGTTAAAAATATTGACAATTTCATGACCATTGTGACATTATCGATGATCATTATCAGCTCACTTACCTTCCTCGTCTAATTGGTGACAAATTGAGGTTTTTGAAGAATAATATGAAGAGACAAGTATAACTGGGTCAATGCATCAGACTAATGAGTCATGTCAATTTTTATTACTCATCCCATTCTTTTTACAGTTAGTGTCATTATTAACTATTTCCCTTTTTAAAAATAATGCCATTAAATTCATAAAATAGTTTTGCCAGTCTCATTCTATTAAACTCGCTTCCTTGTGGTCGTGCACACAAAATGTAGACATTGTCACCTTCTTTGTAAAATTGAACAAAAGAGCTCATGCTTCTATTGTTGACATGATGAAAATCTGTCGATGGAATTGAAGAAAAAAACTTATTTTTCCTACGGGGTCAATAGTAAAAAAACAGTTACAAGTTAAGAGTCCAAAGTTCAAATAAAAGATGACACGATTTACCAGGAAAGATGTAATTTGAAGTTGCTAAACTTTTCATGGGGCTTTTAAACTGAAATAATTTAGACTGTGAATCTTCTCCTGTCTCCTGCGGTCACCAGCTCACGATCCTTCCCCTCCCACTCTAAAAAACCACAAAGGTCACGAGGAATCATTGTACGCTCTGGTTAACCCACACCCGGCTTGTGTCAAGAAATAATTGTCGACCTCCTTAAATCTGCCTTCTGGTTTTTCTCCTTCTTGGCCGCACTTCCAATCACGAGTCTGGTTATCCCATCTCAATGTAAAATGGCTCTAAATGATTTTATTTTTTGTAAAAAACCAAAAAAACATGATCCCGGGTCATTCTAAAAAACTGTGTTGATGATAATTTAAATTAGAATTCCCGGAAACGGTGTATCCATTCATAAAGTTGTATAGGGGAAATGACCGTATTGGGTTCCGCAAGGCTGTCAAATATTCTTGGTAATTCATCCATCAAGTAGCCCAGTCAAGTAGCAAGACAATCAACCAAAACAGAAGCCAGAGTAGTAGCCACGACTAAAAGCCCCAATGATAATTTTATAGATTGCTTTTTATAACATTCCCCTTATTTTTTTGTGGGTAAGGCAAAATCACAATAAACAATTGAATTTTAGCATTAAACATTATTAACTTGTCTATTTGTACTGTGAATTACGAGTGCAGCAAAAAAAACTCTGGGAGGCCATTGTGTGTGTGAGTCTGCCCATTCATTTTTCTGTAGTGCAATTTTAACTTGAACAAATGATTGTGTAAATAATTTCCTGTAAATAAATGTACCATACATATGGCCATCCTATAGTGTTTGTGCGTTGTATTAAATTTAAGTTGAATTCGTTCATGAACTCTGCCCTGAACAATTAATTCTTTTTATAAACTTGGCTAACTGTGGTACTATGACCCAAGACCATATAAGGTGATTGGTGATGACGATGCGTCAGATTAATTGACGTGAGAGATTTTACTCCTCTCCATTTGTGAACATGAAAATAAAAAGAGTCTGAATGGAGAGTGGAGAGCGTCATGATGAATATATGTACAGATATATAAAAAAAAAAGAACAACAATAATAAAAAGAATGATGACAATGGACATTCCCGTTAATCGCGGGTGCAAAAGAGGACTATAAACAGAAATGAGCCAGCGATTCTCTCTCTCTCTCTCTTTTGTCTCCCATTTTTTATACCATTTTGTATTTCTACTTCCCTTTCCTCTCCTTTCTTGTTTTTTTTAGTCAATGTACATGAACTTGTACAGAGTTCATTTTGTTTCTTTTTTCTGTTCCCCAAAAAATTCTTTTTTTTGTGAGTCTCGTTGAATGTACATGAGTTGTAAATTTTTATGTATAAATAATATACGTAAAATGCCACCTCTGTAAATTTTAATAATGATGAGAGAGAGAGAGAGATGTAATATGACAAAAATAAATGGAAGGCTATTGCACTTTTATATAATAAAATTGTCAGCACATGAAACTATATGGTATTTTTTTTATTACACCACAGTCAAGCAAATATAATATTATTAACAAAATGACATAATTTTTTTGATCTCTTTGACCGTGATCAACCACGTGTTTTTTTATATATATACGAGTAAGGTATATTTTATATATGGTTTAACAATATAAATTGGGTTCTCTTTTCACCTTTCTTTCATCTTCATCTCTTTTTTTCTTTTAGAGTTGCTAAAGTCGAAACCTACATTTTTTAATTAAATAGACGACTATACACATATTAAAAATTTTCATTTTTTTCGTGTGCGAACGAGGGTATATCAGTTGTATGTATGTATATACAATATATTGAATTAAGTATTTTCTCGATTTTTTTTGTCACCATAATATTTAATATATACACAGTACAATTTTCTTTCTTGTCTCCATTTTTTTATACAATTTAAATGTCACTCACAATTTATTTTACCAATACTTAACCAACTTTAAAATTATTATCAAGTTTAATAATAATAAAAGTTTCGGCCGGAGTTGGGCTTTTTAAAATTCTGCTCCTCTGAGTAAAAAGGAGTAAAATTTATTAAAGTATACTAAAATTGCCACAATATTTTATTTTTTGCAAATGTAGCAAATCATTATATTTTGCATCTTCACTTTAGTACAATAAATTTATTTATAAGTCTAAGGATATCAGTATCAGTAATCAATGGACATGGCCATGACTCCACTCGGACTTTTCCCTTTGTTTAAATTTAAATATACAAGAGACTTAAATTTAATAATCATATTTTTTTTAACACATTTAGTTAAAAGAGTTTTATTTTTTTAGAGATCGCCGAGTTACAACATTTAAATTTTAACATTTAATTTTTTTTAAACAGGGAATTTAAATCATGTTCACATTATATTTATTTGTACATGTTACAATATTATAAATTGAGGGAGAGGGGGGAGTCAATTTTTAATTCAGAATCTTAAATCAAAATCAGAGATTAAAATTTTAATTTAACTATAAACAACAATGTGTAGACTTTCTATTTTATTTAATCATTAAAATAAACCTTGACTGTTTTTTTTACATAAAACTAGTTCAAAGAATCTTCATGTTCATCATAAAAAAAAGTTTCATATTATTTATACATTGTGTGTGTAATCTGTAACAGTAGAGATTTTTTTATGACAAAGTGGGTCCTGGACCTTGTTTTTATTTGGTTACTTTTTTTGTGTCAATTTTCATTTTCCTGTCCCGTTTTCAAATGTAAATATACAAGTCAAGAGCACACACTCATATTAACCTTATTTACGCACTGTCCTTGTATGAGTCGTCAATCGTTGAAATAATAAAAAAAAAAACTTTGAAGGATTCTCAAATACCCTACAGGATTTTTGTATGGGGTCTCTATATTTTTTATGTATTTCAGTTCATTTTATAGTTGGCCTGTATAAATAGTCTTTTGTGTGACTACCAATACTTTACTAATAGAAACAGCCCTCAATTTTTTTATTTGTGGTTTTACATGATGTAACAATGTCCTAAAAAGATCCACTAAAATGAGTACAAATATTATTACTAATCATTGACCCCCGTCAACTATTTTAATTTTATATTTGTCTACCAGTGAGCGAGGAAATGAATTCTGTTTTTTTTAGTGGTCAAGGTTGAGTAGTGTACCACTTTTTTAATTGAAAACTACACTAAGTTTACCCTGTGACGCTTATTTAATTTTTTGTGGTGTCCAGTTAAATTAGAGATTATTTAAAAAATTTATAAAAATTCAATAAATAGAAAAAAAGGGACACAAATTTGTTTGTTGACAAATTCATAATTTACTCGTATTTGCAATGTATGCTCCCCTTCACAAATCAAGATGAGTCTCTCCATTTTTTTTCACAAAGAGACAGAGAGTCAGTCCCGTTCTAAACGTTAATGAGGCAAATAATTTGTTTTTGCACAAGAGATGATGATGACAGGAGAAATGTGTTGAGAACCTAAATATTTAAGGAAGTTGTCAACTCCATGTTTACCAAACCAACAAGGCAAAACGGAGAGAGAGAGAGAGAGACAAAATGGAACAATGGGCTATTGATGCACAAATTGAGCACAAATAAATTAGTTTTTGTCCCCATCTCTTCTTTTTTTTTTATATATTTCTTATCTGTGGACATGCATTTATTCGACCATGTAACCATAAACATGATCCTACAATGCTACAGATACACCGTCTATTTTTATTCTCTTAATCATCTCACACTCTTTTTTTCTCTATCCATGAACCAATGCTACTTTGTTACACTTTGTTTAATATTTACCAATACCAATTGATTTACTTTGAGGGAGGGGAGGAGGAGGGGGGAAGAAACAAGAATGTCAAACTTGAAACTTGAATGGACAAAAAAAATAAATGGAGTGAAATGCACTCCAAGTCCAACGCCCTCAAATAATTGCCTTGATATTTTGTGTACATCGTAAGTAAAGTAGAGGACAAAAAAACTTATCGAGAATTTTATAATCATCTGCATCATCTCCATTTCTAATCAAATTCACAATGGCAAAAAATGTTTAAAAAAAAGTTTCGGATGCAACCCCCGCTTGGCTCTTGGCCAAGTCCATGCAATGGAAATGAGGATGATGACATGGGTGACCAAGGTGAACAAAGGGGAGACATGAATGTCCTCCTCTTTGATTAAAATAGCAAGTGATGATGAGATAGACCTAAGAAAAATGATAAACTAGAAATATTTACTAATAACAAATCAAAGATTGTGGGAGCTGAATTAGGAGTTTTTAATTTATAAGAATTAAAACCAAATCTTATGGTCACTCTGTACGTAATGTCTCTACAGGGAAATATTTTATGAGATAAGAATTTAAAAGTGGTTTGAAAAAATTATCACCGTCACATTGTACAGAATGGTGAAAATGTATTGTAAAAATAATTTTGTATTAATCGTCATCTGCATCGTCATCAAAAATAGGGGAGGGGAATTGAATAGAGAGTGCATTTGCAAATTGTTGAAAGTAAAAGTTAATAAGTGTAATTTATGAGAGAGACAATGTTATGAATGTAGAATATAATGCAAGCAATTTATCATTAAAATTAATTCAAGTGTAATATATTGACTCCAAAAGCCAACTTAATTGTACTGACTACTGACAGTTCCCTCAATTAACATAATATAACAAATACAATGAGAGTAATCCATCATTTATCAAATCTATTTTTTTGTCATTGAAATTTTGAAAATGAAACCAAATATTTTTTTCTCATTGATCATAAAATTTGACTAAATTCTCTCCATGACTTTACAAATTGTTTGGTAATATGAGACATGAAATTTTACCTGGCCTTTATCATGCATCATGACGTAAACTCTAGGAGCCAATATAATTAATTAATGACCTGCCCATGCTACAGGTAAAGTGAGAGAGAGATGAAGGGTCCAAGTTTTGAATTGATGTCACTGATCATAATTTATGTTTATGGCTAATAGTATACAATTATTGTATGGATCATTAATACATTTTATTGTATTATTTTACACCCACCCAATAGGATTTTAGTGCTGTGTCTATATGTATTTTATACCTTGTTTGTTTGTGTTTATCATCGTCATTAGTTTTATTGTATTTTAATGTAATCCTTTCACTGTATAATCATGTTATTTATTATTAACAGCACAACAATGACTGAATCCTAATAAATATGAGTGTAGTCACAAAAGTTAATTAAAATATGGTCATCTCATCCTCTTCATCACCACAAAATGAATTTGCCAAAGTCAAATGTCACAACTTACCTAGGATTTCGTCATTTAGTCATTAAAATGTAATATTGATTGAAAATGAAATTTAATACTAAAAATAAATGGTTTGTGCCTTTTCTCATCTGTGATTGGATTATTAGAATGTTTTGTGTCAAGTACAATTATTTTTTATAAAAAAAGGTTCAACTTGTTCATTTTATTTTTTTAGCTTTAAAGTTTTACAACACTAATAACAAAAAATTATGAGAAATTACAGGTATACCATCTTTATCTGTAGGTATTTTTATGTATCGTCAAAAGTAACCAAAGTCTCTCACTGAATTCGCAATATAATAATATTATTTTTTTTATATAATTTAACTATATGCGAGTATTACACATATAATATATATATATTTATATATAGAAATAAGAACTCATTTCATGATCGGAATTTGTCATCCATAAGGAAACCCTTGAGGTTTAACAGAGTGGCATTTTAGTTATTACATTATGTAAATCAGCATCATAATTGCACAGTTCTTCTTACAAACTAATTTAAAGCAGCTCCAATATCCGATATCCGATGAACTTGTCACACGATTAAATTGAGAAATATTTTACATGTACAATACAATTTCCCTTCCAATTTAATTTTGATTAAAATTATTTAATTATAAAATGCAAAATTATTCACAAAATTAAATATTTCAACTTATTTGTTCTTCCTCTTGTTTTAAATTAATCATAATACCTTTTTTTCTTTTGAATCTTAACATTTGAATATAAAGCAATAATTATAGTTGAGTTGTTGATTGAAATTAAAATTAAACATAGTTTAAAATATTACATTATCTGGTAAAATTACTAACACAAAATGGTCTGTCAATTAAAATAAATGAAAACAGAATTAAATTGAAAATGTAAAAATTAAAGTAAAACATCTGCATTTATTTATTTACCTGTGCTAATTAATCTTATATTAAAAATCCGGTATCTGTTCAAACCCTACATTTAAATTGTATACTGTACATTACATGAGTTAAAAATAAATTATTTGATTTTTTCAAAATTAAAACTGAATTAAAGGGAAACTGTATTTAAGTTAATGTACGTGTGTACCTGTAAATATTTTAAAATGTGACGACTCTTCACTTTTACAGTAGTAAAACATTTTCATCGCAAAACGGTCCTTCAATTTAAAAGCCATTAAGAGAGGAACTTGAACATAAATAATTTCCATGTCAAAAAAAAAAAATTGAAATCAACTCCCTCCCTATTTTCTAAAAATTGATTGGTTCCATAAGTATGTACGTCAATGTAAGTATATTGCTTTGTATATGCCCACATATATATTTACAAGACAAGAACATGATTGATTGTTGTCCCGTTATTTATCATGTGTGTGTTTTCTAAAACGGGTTAAACTTATTTAAATAACCACAAAAAAATTTTTTAGACTGAGCTCCCTTGATGACTCGATAAAATCGTGCAAAAAATTATTGTAGCCGTGATTAAAATTGTTTTGATTCAGTTCTACAAGTGTTGTTTGTCACTTGGGGTAAAAATGCTAACAATATAATTTTTTTTAACTCTATGTTTTAATATTCTTGTTTTGTAAATTGTACAATTAATTAAATTCTTGTAAAAAGAAAGAATCTAAAAAATGGATATCTGTAATGTTGTCTATTTTCGTTTTTTCTTGTTTTGGATGGATTTTTTTAAGAGTGAATGTACAAACTATACTACTGTTTATGTATTATAGTGTAACCCTGCCCTGTAAGTGTTGATACACAAGAATTGTTTGAAAAAGTGTTGGTGTGTGTCTACATTTAATTTGTGTACATTTTCATTTTTTTCCTAGTTATTGTTTCTCGTATTTTAATATTACAATAAATTGTTGTTTTTTTTAATAATAATAAATTGAATATTTTTATTTACCATTCTATTTGAAAAAAAGGCTGACTGTTTTGGTAAAAGTCTCACCAGGTAAAAATATCAAATAAAAATCAACATTGATCGTGTGCATCATCCTCCTCTATTTAATTTTTTTCTCTTTAAATACGACAATAATTAATAATTACACAACAAACAGCTAGGTCAAAAGGGCGTACGCACTTACATGTATTTATATAAGCATGCCCCGTACTTTAAGTAATAAGTAGTGACTGCAATAATCAATTTCTTTTTTTTAGTCAATTTTTTTAAAGCCCACATTCAGGCTTAAATGATTAGGAGAGATGAGGGGGAGGGATAGGATTTTTAGGCTAAAAACGAGTTCCCTTGTCTATCCCTTTTTTTGTAATATTTAATTTAAATTGTAATATTTATAGTATTTAGTAGTATAGAGAAGTAGTAGTAGTTAATTTTTAGCTCACTAGTTTTACAATAAAATAACAAATGACAATACAATTAATGTATCTCTATGTAATATATATATAGTTGTGTATGTTTTTTTTAGGTTTAAAAAAGATGACTTAGCTTTCCATTTTCCTAGTCTCAGCAGTAGCAACAACAGCCACGGAGCTTCAAAATCTTTATCTTGGAAGACGGTCCATGCTAAAAACACTTGAGACGCTTTTTTGATGATGAAATAAATTTTTTTTTTCAGTTTCCTTTTCGACTCTTCTTTCTGTCCCTTTCACACTTTTCTTTTTTTATCATAACACTTTTATACTTAATAACTTCTTGTTGAAACACTCAAACACACAAGCATCCGCGCAGTGTAAGCATTATCATAGGCTCAAGTTACACGAAGATGATGAAAATTATATATATCTATATTATTATCAATCAAGTAGTATTTTTCTTCTTTTCTTCTCTCTCTTAAATTCTTCTCTCTTCTTGAAAACACAAATTCCAAATTTTCTTCTTCTTTTTTTTTTTTAATAATCACACACAAGCAACACATGGCGCCATCAGAAATATTTTTTTTTTTTTCAAAATAAAAAAGAAAATCCTATTTTTCTTTTCATTTCTTGAAAAAATGAAATTTGCCTTTAAGAGTGGGGGAGGATCTCTTTCACTTTGTTGAATAACGCTTTTCTTTTATCCGTCTTCATTTTTTTACAACAAAAAATTATGTAATTTAATTGTTCCTTCTCCACCAAATCGTTCCGCAATCTTCATTCTGTAAGACAAAGAGAAAAAAAACAATAACAATTAAGGATAATGTTAAATAATAAATCAAATTCGACTAAAACTCATTTAATTAAGACAAACAATATTACATCCATTCTCCATCTCTAATTAACTTGTACAATGTCAAATATGAGAAGATAAATTGTCAAATGTAGACTCTTGCTAAATTTTATACAAAAATATTATTTGCCAACAGTCTCAACATTTGCAAAAAAAATGGTTTTGTATTACTGTAAAAGGATGATGGAATTATAAATCTCCATTGGTTGCTAAATAAATGAGTATGAGTTCAATTACGTTTACGTTCTACGTAGTGACAAAAGGATGAAACTGAAGTGGGATGAATAAATAAATAGTTTGTAATTTCAACTCTAGTTTTAATTCGTTAGTATCGAATTTCTCTCTCCATTTTCCACTACAGTCTCTCTCTCTCTCTCTACTATTCAAGCCAACTTCACCATTTTTTTATAATTGAATTACAACTAAAATCTCATTTCTCCTCTTACTTTGTAACATGTCAACCACTTACACATCCGCCAAGAGCCATTTTATTTTTGAAATCATCACTTGCAAAACATTTTTAATTACTCATCATCTGTCTCCCTCCCTCCCCATCATTGGTTAGTTAAAATTGTTCCATCAAGAGTCATTCCAATTAATATTTATATGTCAGCATGTTTTTCACATTTAATTAGCTGTACACTAATTTCTTTACGCCTCCCCACCACTTTCTGTCTAATTTAGTCTTTTTTAATTACAATTTTTTTACAATTTAAAAATTTAATCATGTTCAACTGAAATTAAATACAAATTTAAACTCTAGCCATTTATTATGACTCGTTCAACATGCAGAACTAATCAAAACTTTAGTTGATAATTAGTCTCCATTTTTTTCTGTATTTATTTTACTATAGACCAAAACCACATCATCAATTTAAATTCAAGAGACAAAAAAAGAGTTAGCCGTTACCATTAAGTAATTATTATTTACCTTGTCGCCGTTAGTTAAAACTTTGTACAAAAAAAACAATTCTTTTTATTAATTACTCTCGTAGCTAAAATAATGGCAGATTATTTTTATTGAGGTTTGGACAACAAAAAAAAATAATTTCATTTTCTATGGGCCGTGTGTAGGTGACAATACAGAGGGAGAGGGATCCTTGATATTGTAAAGAATCTTAGAATAAATCTCAAACGGAAATAATAATAAACAAGGAATAAAAAAATCCACAATCTCTGTCACTCACAAAACATGATAATACTTCTCTATAGTTTTTTTTTTTCATTAACATCTCGCTTTCAATTAACTGAATAATTAATGTCACGCTCAATAATTAAATCTATGATAGTGTTCACTTTGCTAAAATCTAAAACTTGTATCAATTTCTTTATTCCTATTCAATTTAATCTCATTCATCACTCTGTCCCATTTACTCACTACATGTTTTCATTTTTTTTAAACCGGAAACATTAAAAAAGTAAGGACAATTAAATATATGAAAAACTAATTCTACTGTTGGAATTTAAAACTAAAAATTTAATTTGACACAAAGAACAAAATGAAAGAAATTGAAATTTGACTTGTTGAGACTATTTAGGACACACGTCCAAAATGTGTGGGATTCCTTCAAGTAACTTTTCAAACAAAAAAAAAAGTTTAACACCTTTGAGCTAATTAATTGCGACATTAATAAAATAAATATGGTGCACATTGTGTATACATTAAAAGTTGTTGACAGTGTCTCAAAGAAAAAAAAAGTTATTTTTTAAACTCGTGGTGAATGAATTTAATAATGAAAAAAATGAGAGGGCCTAAAGTTTTTTTGCCTTGGTAAAACTAAAGTTTCTTGTGTGTGCCAAAAAATAAAAGTTGAACAAAAATCTATTCACGACATTCTTTTTGTCTATCATCACTCTTTTCTTTTGTCCTCTCATATTTTTTTTGACTGTCTTGAGTCCCTCATTCAAGACTTGTAGACTTGCGTGTGTATGCCCTTTTGTTTCATTAAAAAAATTTAATGCCAAGATCACTCCAAGCAATAATTTTTTCTCATTCACCTTACATTTAATTAATCTACACAAACATTTTCAACATGATAAAGTACTTCAATCTCCACTCCAGAGGTCAAGTCTACCCAATACACAACTTGGAAAGGGGCAAGAAAACCAATAATCAATATTAAAATTGTAATTCTCATATTAAATTTCGCTTTCATGCTTTTTAAATTAACTTAAATTGTACAAAATGGCTTTTTTAATTTCTGCTAGATTTTTTTTACAAAAAAAAATTCCCCCGAAAAATGTGCTTAAAATTCTTGAACAATTTTTTCTGAGAGGGACGCAGAGAGTCATTAGTGAGAGATGGTTACATACATAAAGTAAAAATATCCATAATAATAAAGTTGTATAGGGATTCGTGATAACGGCAATGGCCCCTCTCACTCTCTCATAGTTATCCTCAATCTTCATCCAAGTTCACAGGATGTAAGCTTTAAAAAGTACTCGCTCATCATTCGAGTTGCTCGAGTTGAAGCCATTGCCGTCAGTCCAAATTGCAAACTGTTTTTTATGTATGGCTCATCATCATCATCAACTCATATCATCCGTTATAAGTAAAAATAACAAAGCACGACTTGTAAGAATTCAAGTACAATTTTTTTTTGTACTAAAAATATGAACACGCGAGAGAGCGTACATTGTACAAGAAGATCAGTGGCCAAATAATTGATACTCCCATGCTTTTTAATTTACACTTTAACTGTAATTTAAACTCTTCACTTGTAATCTTTCATTTCAATTTCAATGTGTCCTGCTGTGCCATATATTGAAAGTGAAAATTATGCACACACAATGACATCCTATATATATATACACACACATTCGAATTCTATACAAAATTCTTCTTTGCATGGATGGACATTATTATTGCGTAAAAAAACACAACAAAAAAAATACTTTCGACTGTCAAGATGATGACGAAGGAAGATTCCAAAATGAGGATTGAATGTTTTTTATTTTTTTAAACACTTGAACAAATTACAACTTTTAAAATGTCAATGTCTATTTAAACTCCCCTCTCTCTCTCTCGCCCCTACAAAAAATCTTATGGGTTGTCCCTTGCAAATTAAAAGTTGTAAACGTAGGCTTCTATTCAGAAGAGAAGATTTACAATTTTAAAAAACATTACAGACAAAACTAACTTGAAGAATTCAACAACAACAAAAAAAAGAATTACTGTGTAAAGACAAGGGACTAGAAATTAGGCCAAACTTTTTTTTTGTGTCTCCACTGTACAGAAAACAAATGACAATCCTGTATCTCACATAATCAAAAAAAATTAATTGTAATTAACCAACGTAAGCATTAATATTATATGACGTTATATACACAATCCTCTCTGCCACATCATATAAAAAAAATATTATGCTGAGGATGCTGTTGAAACAACAACAGAAAAAAAACAAGAAGAGCAACAAGTCTCATCATGATCAAAAATCATGAATCATAAATCCAACATTTGTGTACCATAACAAAGAGTACAAGGAGTGCAAGGAGAGTAAATTAACGAAATCTTGGAGCCTTGCAAATGTAATCACAATCTCAATTCATAAGTGTCAAGACAAAGAGAGAGAGAAAATATAACTAGCATGTAATAAAAATATAAATTGTAGCATCATCAGACCGTCACAATCATCTTTGAAGAACATCTCCTTAGCACTTCTTCTTCTTCTTAAATTATAGATGAAAAAAAAATGGGATGAAAGTAAACTTCTTGTGATTGGTCTACATGTAAAGCAAAAGTGAACTAATAAATAAGTCTATGAAGGAAAAAAAGATAACAATGGTCCTCTAATCATCGAAATGACTCCGTCCCTTTCTGTCGTCATTGTCCTGCCATCATAACTTTACTCTGTGTGTTTTACTCGTGGGGCCTTTGTTCTATTTTAAAAAGAGAATTATAAACTGAAGATACGACAAACAAATTACATCTCCCCTCATCGACTATTGAACGAGCAGTTGGGGAGTAAACTCAAAGGAATTTTGATTGAAAGGAACCGAGTAATATAATTTTGATTCGGTTGTACGTATACACAGAGAGAGAGAGGACATAAGCCCAGAAATAATAAGACTGGGGTAGATAATGACAATTTACAAATTATAATAATATTCATAACACCACAAAGATGAAAAGATGAACCACAGACCCTTTAAATTCTGCACATGACTAAATCTAGTCATCACAAAGAGAGAGAGAGAGAGAGACTTGTAAGGATTGAGAGGCATGAGAGAATTCTCTACTAACCTACATGCTCCAGTTGTCAGTCATCAAGAGAGAGAGAGAGAGAGAGAGAAACCACAAAGTATGGGCCATTATTCCCTTTTGTATATAATTTTTTAAGCCACTAATTGAAATTAAAATTTGCTCTATATTGTACACACAGGTAGGAGTAGAGAGAGATATTATGAGTTTTTAAGTCTTTATGACGAAAAGGGCAATTAAAATTAAGTCAAGTATGACGACCATATATTTCTCCCTGTTATGTATAACTCTCCTCCTCCACTCTCTACTTTGACTATTTTCTTTGTCATCATCATTATCATCCTCTTTGTCGCTCTGTCTCTTGTTTTTGACCCCACCCATTCTATTTTCTGCCTCTCTGTCTTCCACAAAAAAGTAGCACATGAGAAAATAGACAGAAGGATGGAAAAAGGAGATTTAAGTCTATTTTTCAATACAGATTACATCCAACCCAAGTCAAGACCTTGTTTTTAAACAAAAAGTACACGAAACTTTGTGTCCTCATGTGCACTATGATTAAATATCCATTACCCCTCTCTCTTGCATAGGCAAAGACTTTAAAAAAAGTTGGAAATGATGGAGGTGCAAAAATACAGAAGTCATTACAGGTAAAAACATGTTAAAATTGTCTATCTTTCGGGTTTACCAACAAAATGCATATTGTACAATTGTACCTTGAGAGAATGCAGCGTAACATTTTGGTCTCATGTCGTAATTTAGTACAAGACAGAAGAAAGATTTATGTATAAAAAAAGATATTATTTCTATCACTTGTTTTATATATTTCCTTCTCTCTCTCTCTCTTGTACAAGAAGAGGACTTGGATATGAAGGATTCCACAATTCTCATCCCCCATTCGCTACGGCTCAACAAGATCCCAAGGAAAATAGGAATAATAAAAAACACATTTATCCTTCCATAACATTTTTCTTTTTGGAGGACCATTCTAATATACAAGACACAAGTACAGATTACAGAGAGGACATTTCATGTACAAAAGAGTTGGGAGCACTTCAAGTCATGAGGGAATACAAAAATACACTCACATGGTCCTCATCAATATAAAAAAAAATATACCAATATAAAATAAGAGACAACTCCCGGATCGTGTCTCACCTCATTCTGAAAGAAGAGAAAAAAAAATAATACGCCGTGGCAACCGAATCACTCAATCTTGTACTATGCCAAGCACAAAAAATCCAAAATGTGGACAATACCCAACTAAAAAGTGTAAGCCATGGTACTCTTTGCATCTGTAATTGAGTTTAGCCAGTACACGAAAAAAAATTTTGTCAATCCTTGCCTTTTCTATGGTTACAGCTCAGTTGAGCCGAACAGTAGGGCACAAGACATGACTTAAAAAATATAAGAGAGAGAGAGACCATATACTTTGAATATAAATACCAAGGGAAATTTCATAAAAACCTTGAACAACTTTGGCCTTCACCAAAAAACAAAAATACGAGATAGCTCCGTCTTAAGGGATAAATGTTGAATCTAAAAATCGACTCAATTCAATTCACATCAAAATTCCATTACATCCAACACAACAAAAAAGAAACATAAACTAAAGGAAAACTCAATGTCTTGAACAGTAAAAACCGAAAAGGTACACACACAGAGAGAGAGAGAGAGAGAGAGAGAGAGAGAGAGTCACAAGACATTAGAAATTTGAACTTGATTGCGGAATAATACCCTCACCTCATGTATTGTGATTATAATTTATTTTTAGGTCTTTGTGTCCACTTCCATAGACTGAGAACAGTACAATTTCATATTTCCATTGTACACAAACCAAAACATATTATACTCAACGGTAATTGTAATCATAGAGCTATTTATAATGCAATCTCCCATATTAGTTCATCCTTGTTGTATCCCCATAATTTAATTACCCTGAAAGTGGATCGTGTTGCTCTAAAAAATAAAATTAATTACAATTCCGCTCAAATTTCAGCGAGTCCACTACTACAAAGCATAATACTCTTGCATTATTTTGCAAAAGCAAAAAATAAAGATCTTGAGTGTCTTGTTTTTACAGAAAGATCATGCTTTGTAAAAAACATATATAAAGTCCTTGCCACAACTCCGTGTCCTACCTCATAATTTGTCAAGAAGATAACAACAACAGGATTAGCTACCAGCACAACAGCTCTAACCGCATACGCATATGATATCACAGACCAGAGAAGAATATAACAGACAAGTTGAAAAAAATAACATGCCAAAAAATTAATTTAAATATGCTCCCATCAAAAAAAAAGTTGGGACAAGTACTAATATACATAAATAAATTAGATTATGCAATCCTAACATAAAAACTGTACAAGGAATAGTAAAAAGATTTAATTCTAATTCAAATTATTATAATCATCATAACAATTCCACAATAAATCTGTCGACTCCCCTCCACCCCATGTCGTACAGGGGAGACGATGGTCAAATCCCTTGATGGAGTACAGAGTACAGACTTAAAAAAACCTTGGTGTTACAGATAGACTAAAGAGAGATAAAAATATATATATAAAAAAATAAATAAAATAAGGGGAAAAAATTCAATAGCCTACAAACCCAACTACCAGCGACGTGTCGGTAGTTGTAGTTTAAGAGAAAAAAATTAGCTGTAAATTTTACCTCTCCCTATCTTTAAGGACTCATTCCATGTATCTCAGATATTCTATGGCCATTTTCATGTGTAAAGTATAAATTTTAGGAAAATGAAAGTTAAAAAAAGTTAGCCATCATAAAAAAAACTGCAGTGTTAACGTGTAAATGTAAAAGTCATAAAAAAAACTACCAACTTGATGAGATCCTACATAAATACACATGAGGGTTTCATATCCTTGTGTATCTTTATGAAACAGAGATGAAGAAGAGGTTGCATTTAATAGCTCAAACAAAAAAAATCTTATCTCTAAAGATAAGATACTCTCAAGAGTGACAACAAGGTGCACACAAACCCATATACCTGGCAATTCATTCACCAAAAAAAAATATTGTATTCCCAAAACTGTAATTAACTCACCGATACTTCATTTTCATCAATTCCCTCGACTACCATTAACAACCAGGATCTCTTGTAGAAAAAAGAAGGAGCCATTTATTGCTTTATTCATCCCTCCATTTTGCAATATGTCTATCCCTCTATCATTTATAAAAACTTTCCACCTGTACTAATAATAAGGGATGCAATACTAAACATTTTTAAGGACTGCCTTTTTTTACACAACGATTACCATCTTATTTAAAATTACAAGAGTATGGTCACAAAAACCCTTTTTTTTATTTATTTAACTTTACACAAAAACATTTAACGGGTGAAGAGAATCTCCTTTTTTAGTTTTCTCTGAAATGTACAAGTTTTTTTGTGACTACAGATAGAAAATCTTTTTCCAAGACAAGGAGCAAATTGTTAGGACAAGCTAAGAGAGTTTGTTGATGTTCCAATTAACTACAGTTTCTATAAAGGGAAATGACAATATTTTATCTTGGCTCTTCTCACTAAAATACACAATAACAAGAATCAGAAAAGTATTAAGTTTATTAAAGTAGGACTTGAAAATTAAAGATAATTGAGGTAAAAAAATACCGCATCTTTCTCGTCCTTCTATTCCACCACGAAAGAAAAACTAATTTGCCATTAGGGATATTATAAATAAGGAGTTGATTTGTAAATTTGGTTATTTAAAATTGGTGACTACAGACTTGATGTTCAAAAAAACTATCTTATTAATAAAGATTACTCCAATGAGAGCAACAGTTGCAAGTAAATAAATAATAAGGACTGTCAATGTTAATTCCATTGATGATAATACTGTCAACATCAACTTGCAATTTTTTTTCACAGTTAAACTTTCTCATTTGCTTCCCTTTTTTATGTGTTACAAAGTCGACGCGTGAAATATTTGAGGAATGAAATTAAAAGAAGAGGAAAAAAATTTTTGTTGGTAATGGGAAGCCCAGACTTTTTGGTTGGTTGATGAGATGACATGGAATATAAGCAAATTATGGTATACACAAAATTATAATACACATTATTCATTGTGTCTAAGCGCAAAATGTGCAATTTATTTGCACTTATCTTTTCGGATCTACTTTACCTTTATAAGGCTTTACATTGTTAATGACAATATACTTGAATTTTCTTTCCTAATCAAATTCGTGCCTTCATCCTTCGTCTTATACTCTCACTGGCTCACTACAAAAAAAATCTTCACTGGATGGACGAGGGAATGAAACAGTGTAAGAATTAGGACACAAAGTAACCGACCTAATCCAACTTCCTTCTCATTTTTTAACATACAAAAAATTACAACACATGTGACAAACTACTGTAAAAATATTTTGTCAAAGTTACAATTGATGAAGGAAAGCTTTTTAAAAAATCTAGTCCAATAAATGAATGGCTTAGTCAACCAAAACGAGGGTACAAAAGAATATTTTGTATTTTATATTTCACATGTAAAATTGAACATGATTTACATGAGTTCCCGGCTTGACAATTTACATGTATTGATGTCCATCCATGTTGTATTTATAAATTCAAACACATTGGAGTGAAACCCATGATAATAGGACACTTGTACATGTATATTAATTTTGAGCTTGATTTTAATATCCATAAAAATACTGGCGTGTTTTCATTAACATTTTTTATTTGAGACGATGGAACAAATCAGCCAAAGTCTCATTTTTGAAAGATACACCTGTCTCTAACAAATGAGAAGAGTGACTACGAAGAAGGAGAATAATTTTTAAACTATAGAGCTTATAAGTTTAACATAAGCGTGGAGTATTAAAATAATAGTAATATATGTAAGAGAATCACAGTCCATAAAATCCATTAACATGTCCGTTTACGACACATTGGCCATTCTGTACTTTCATATTTCATGCTTGACATCTGCATAAAATCTCATTTCATATTAGTCGTATATACGCCCGACATAATCATGAACAAATTCCTTTGCTCAAAATGAAGAGTGAGAGTGCGTCTTGTCCATTTGACGAAATGTGTCTGCAAACTCTTTTTTTTTACAACACAACGAGGAACTTTTAAAATTCTACGCATACCTCCAAAAATTTCTTTTTTTGTTGAGAATATCCAAAATTCTGTCTTTTTTATCATTTGACATTGAGGACGTGTCTGGACCATTTCCCCCCAAAATATCTATAACATGTCCTTATACACAATTTTAGTACAGAATGACCATAGACGCTATCAATTTACCCGATACTGTCCCAAAAAAGCTATGATTCAACCCCAAAGTGACTAAATTACGACCAGTAATAATTATTTTTTTTAGCTCAAGTTGGTTCAACATTCCTTTGGTTAATTGTTGGAATCCCCAAATATCATAAATGTTTCGAGAGAGAGAGAGAGATTGGTAATATGAAACGTTTCATGGAAGACGGGTGGAAAAAAGAATTATCTGGAATAATAATAATAAAAATCTACTCAATCTCCACCTTACCTTAATAGGTAAACAAATAAGTACACAAATTTGTGGCTTATACCCTTACAAGATGTCAAATCAACTTTTTGATTCCTCTTTTATTTCTTTTCTCCTTATACATTCCACTCACTTACATATATCCCATGTCAGTAATTTTTACAATTGGAACCTTGACTCCTCAAAAAACCAGACAAATCCTCTTTTTTTGAAAAAACTTCCATCCAAAAAAACCTTCATCCAAAAAGATTCCTCATTCTAAAATTACCTTCATGAATCACAGACAGACATATCAGGCAAAACTGGCTAAAGTTGATGAACTATATATTAAATTTAAAATAAATGGATTTAAATGACAAATGTAAATTGACCTCAGTTTGTACTATATAACCTAAATAAATTAAACTACATTAAAGCAGTTCATGATGAATTAAATAATTTCAAAATTATTCCATTTTAAAATTTAATTTAAATCCCTTATCCTCTCCCCCCATCACAATAATTCATTGTCACCACAGGCAAAAATTTCACGTGTAAAATTAACTCTCTCACATAACAATAACAACTAAAAAAAAGTGAAGTATATTTTTTTTATGATGAAGATTATTTTAGTTTTACATGATTGTCATTTACTTTGACATATATTTTTTTTAATTCCGGCACTCAAACTTCTTTTTTTTTGTAAATAGAATCGTGTGTGCTTGCTGAGCCATATGCAAATTTTACATGTAAACGACAAGACAACAAGACGATGAACAAAGAGAATGCAAATTACTTAGAGATATGTATTTTTTTGAGAATGAGCTTGGATATAACGGACAGTTTGAGAAACGTTAGACATGCAACTTGGCACACGCATGTGACATAACTAGATTCGATGCAAATTATACATTTTTTTTTTACTTTTACAAGTCTTTTCGGCTACCTTGTACTACTTTCATAATAATTTTTTCCTCATTTTTTATATTCCTTCCCCATTCTTTCCTCTTAATTCAAAAAATCATTAAGTGCCCAAAAAATAAAATTGCCCACAACACATTCGAGTCTGTCATGAAGTAATAAAGAAATAATAATGACAATTCATGATTCTGCATTTTATTCTACTTTTTCTTCCTTCATCCTTTTAGCCAAAGATGCCATAAGAGCAGAGGAAGAGAGAGAGAGAAGTAGAAAAAAACTAATAATGAACGTCCTTGAGAGAAAAGAGTAATAATGGACAAAATATGCAATTCATTAGTAACTCACAAATCCAAATTTGGTTCTAAATTCTTTTCAAGACCCTCTCTCCAATGGTCTTGATAAATTATTAAGCATTATTTAACAATATCACATGTTCATAATCTTACATCTCATCCAACACACAAAAAAAAATTCTTCCTGTTTACAAGTCTTCCTAGACATTACTTTCGTACACACGACAACAATTACAACAGACTAATTAGTCTAATGCCTCTCTAGGCATTTAAAATTCTAAAAACTAATGAAGACAATAACTACATGTGTGTACTTGTACAAGTCATTTAATATAAAGTATAACAAGAGTCAACTGATTATACTTTTTTTGGTACATTTCTTAAGTAGTCACAAGATCATCATACTCGGAGGAGGAATGGACAATGTCATTTTATCATATTGATAATGATCCTCCTTAACTTCCCTTCCATGATCCCACATCTTCCTCTCTCTCTCTACTAATTACTAATTGCAAATTTTGTTCCTTTATGATGTACATATTTAACATGCACCAAAATACGTAGTCAATTATCCCCCCTCCCTCCTCACACTAAACAAGACTGATAACGTAGAAAACATTAAAGGTCTTTATGAGTGATAATCTCAACAGGTTCGTTTAAATATAAAAAGAAATAAGTGGAGTTGAGCAAGAGAGGATTCCATAATTGAATTTCAATTGCTTGTGGTCTACACACATTAATGCACATATGCACATCTTCAAAAAGTATTTAATTGCTACAAGCTAAAAAAGATATTGTACCAAAGATGATTGCCAAAAAAAGGATGAATCGGTGATTGTCCTTATAAAACTAGCCATGATAATGATTACATCGCTTCAGGCTAATCCTTCCATCGATGCAAAAAAAATGATTTTTTGTGTGTTTGCATCATAAGTGAGCATGATGATAAATGACTAATTTTTTTGTGTATGATTATATATTGAAAAGTATTATCCTTTGGAAGAAAAAAAAAGTGTACATAAAAACGGAATCCTTTTGGTTGCTTCCTGATTACCATAAAATAATGATTGGGAAATTATTGGCTCCAAATAAAAACTTTTACAGGATGATGTAAGGACTATTTGTAAAAAAAACTGTACAAGAATTCTCCCCAGGATGTAATTAAGCTTGACCATTGTACTGACGATGAAGTCCATTAAATAGAATTTTGACTGCACTAATGAAATCAACTGTTTCAACAAATTCCGGCAAATGTTAGTCAGCAACTCGTCACATTCATTGACAAATACAAATATATTATCTCTCTCAAAAAAAAATACTTTTTTTCATGTTTACCTATTAGTATCCAATGTTACAACATATTGAGGGGCGATACGCTTGACTACCATTCTTTAATATGTACACAATGTGTATTATATAATGTAGTTCCCTATTTAAAGTCCATGGCCACAATACAGTGAATTGTGCATTGTATTTTTAGTTTCAAAATCATGAACCTTTTTTTTGACAATTCCATTTCCTCTTTGGTCTTGGTCTCGGTCCCGGTGGTGCCTAATGTTTTTTTGGGCTAAAAAAAATCAAAATATCCTCAAAATATTCGTTAATAGTTAACTGTTCCTCTAACTAGTAAACCAGAACCAGTTACATTTAAGAGAACAAAAAAAAATGTCAAAAAAGTTAAAAATCTAATGGATTAAAACTCCATCTCACTTATAGCTTTGTCGCGGCGATTATCCTCTTATATCGTGACCACGATCATGTTTTAACATGAAAATTAAAACCAATGCCTACAACTCTTGTCATATCATTTTGTATGTATGCCTGATGTAATATTTAGCTGAGTATAGGCAGCCATAATTTAATTTCTCCATGTAGGAATTATATACATTTACACATAACTCTTGTCTCCCTCTCATTCCCCGTGCTATTCTTTTTTTAAATGTTCAACCACTGACATTAATTGAAAAAAACTATATAAAAATTATACAAGAAGGAGGAGCCTTCATGTAATTTAGTTGGCTGCAGTAAATTAAACTTTTAATTTAACTTCTCTCTCTAAATTCGACAATCAAATATATACACACACAAAAAAGACAGGGAAAAAAATACACCTTAGGGGTGTCCATCTTGTTACCCTCATGTGAGCAAACAAAATAGAAATTTCCTGTGTTCCCTTTTTTTAACTTGAGAGTAGAAAATGAAGGAAAGTGTACGCAGAATATATAAAAAAAGTAGAAAATGATGATGGAACTATGACTAAATATTTCATTTGTGTGCGTACACACAGGACATCAAAGATCAAAGACCAGAATGACATGCACGCTCATGATGAGTCCCTCACAACACAACACAAGAATGAATGGTGTGTTGTGTAGACTATGCACTCAAAATTCTATCTCCTTTTTTTATACTAATGTAACATGACTACTCATGAAGGGAGGTTTGCTCTGAGAGATTGGCATGAAAGCTATTCCTTTTTTGGTACATAAACATGGACGATGGAGTTCTACTTACATTGGAAGACTACACACACAAAATTCTCCAGAGACGAGTTGGCTGTATGGACAGCTGAAGAACGGACACGAGATTACTTGTAGTCTGACTGGCCAGATAAAATGAGAACGAGTAAATTGTAAATTGTGGGACTACCACAGACTCTCTTTGTTGTAGGAGAAACCTTTTTTTTTGTTTGAGTAAATATGACATCCTCACAATCCTCAGGAGCTAATGTAAAGCCCATAGAAATCTCTTTTTATTTGTATTTCTAGGTTGAGTAACCTGAGCAGTTCTTCAAGAGAGAGAGAGAGAGAGAGAGACAGAACAAAATTGAAATGAACCTGGTGAGTACCTTCAGAGTGTCCATCCACTTACTTTTTCCTAGTGGTGGTGGGTAATGCTAAATCAATATTCCTTTTCCCTCCGATTTTCCAGGCCCAAAGTTTTCCTCATCCTTTTTCTACCCGTCTATTTCCTCTTTCTCCAAAAATATACTACCCTCCAGATAAACTTTTACCTCATTCCCCATACCACACTCTACTCGTGTACCTTACTAATGTGAATAATATGTATGCCAAAGTTCCTTGTTTTTTTTTTGAAAAAACGACAAGGATTTACAAACGAGGAACATGAAGTCCATTCCTGGAACCACCACAAAACTTGGGTTGTGGCTAATTGTACATAATAATAGCGAGTCATTTATTAGTTGTCTTATTTTATATTCTTCATTTAACATTCAACACTCTTGTGTGTGTGTCCCCTGATTATTTATGTTTTGTAATATATCTTGAATTTAATTTTAAACTTGTGTCATGTTCCATGTGGTACTCTACATACAATTTCGACATGTGACAATTATACAATGAGTTGGAAACTCTCTTTTTTATGTTTTTCTGGTGAATCTCAGCCTTTAGTATGTACTACATGGGCAAATAAGTAGTGGGTAAATTTTAATGAAGTAGGAGAAGATGTCATCCATACATTTTCTTGTTCTTTATCTCCAGTATGGTAATTCAAATTTACAAGGATCATAATAAAGCCGGCTCCAAAAGAGAGAGAGAGAGAGAGAGAGATGCTCTTGTGATCCCCTGCTGTTGATTTTATGATGACACACAAAAATCCACCACGTTTCTAGCACAATCTGTTCCACTCCATTTACAGTTTGAGGGAGGAGGAGGAAGATAAAAAATTATTTGGCAAAATCTATGCTCATGCATACTTGATGGTGATGTTCAACTTGAAGTCTTCCCTGCCTTTGGGTGAATGTTCATAATGTAAAAATAATTTTTTTTTGTGAGTTATGGAGGAGGGTATGAGAAGATGGAGAATCGATAAATATGTTGAAGAGTTGCAAGTGAAAAAGGAAGTAATAAAAAAAAAAAAGTAGACTAAAAATAATAGAAGATCATCTTTCTCACCTGATTCAATTTGGAGTAAGTCGAGAGTCAGAATTTTAGAAGAGTCGAAAAGGCTATGAATTATTATTGGTATGAAGAAGAGGTAATTTATGAGACTGAACGCGCAGACTGCCAGTTGACCCATTGGTCAAAATCTGGCCATTGGTAAGGGAATGGCCATGACCATTGACTGAGCCATTGAGAGTGACCGTGCTGCCATTGTTGTTCCCCTCTTCTGAGGATCGCATCAAATTGTGACGTCCATTAAGCGTAGAAGTATTTGTGCTGATTGTGATTCCATTTGAGGGACCATGATTGACCAGACTATGACCATTCATGTGACCATGACCATTTACGTGACCATTTGTCAACGTTGAACAGTTCCCATTGGTTGAGATCCCACTTGCACATGACACCCTCAATTCACTTTTTGAACTCAGAGTGTCCCCACTTGAGGTCCCATTCGTCGTCGCCGTTGATGACCCACTGTTCCCATTGTGTATATTCGTTTTGGAGCTCCTTTAATTTAGTCAAAACAAAATCATCAGTTTTTTAATTAGTTGTCAAATCATAAACAACTTTTATACTTTAATTTCAAAGACTTTTTTAATTACCCGAAAACGCGTGCATTGGATCCACTCGGAGGAACTGAGGCACTGTCCTGCTGTAAAAAAATAAAAAATTGAGACATGAGATTTAATTGTAGAAGAGGTCATAGTTCATCACTGAAAATTGTTCTCCCTGAATGCAAGTCCAGTCCTTGAATATGGACTAATCCTCTTTCTTTTAGTCTTTACGATGGGATCATTTCTGTACATCCCCGCCCACGGCCAATCTAAAGCCCAGAGTCCATGAATGACGAAAGCAAGAGAAATTGTCAATTCAACAGAGCTCTAGGGCCTAGCTATCCATGGAACATCACGTCCTCTCAAAGAAATCCAATTTCATTCAAAAACTAAAATCCAGTGACAATGAAAACTATCAAAAACCCCAAGTCATCCCCCCCCCCTTCTACTCTGTTACAACACTATCCACCATATATCAAGCTATAAAGTCATAAGATCCCTCTTTATTGAAATACTCTTAAATCAAGAAAACTTATCAAGGAAAAGTCAATTGGCATTCTACAGACAATTTCCCAAATTCGCCATGTCTCTCTCCCTATCCATATACCCCGAACCATGTACTAGGCCCCCTCTTTCCCTTTATGCATCATAAACGACCCAAGTCCCACACCATCATCATCTTATCCAAAAAAAAACCCCCAATACGACTCATTTTACACCCATTCCAATACCTTCCTTCCCTTATCTTTATACAATAAGTCCTCATTCAACATCTCAAACTCAATGATCAAGTCAAGAGGAAAAAAGAACAAAAAAAACTCTTTCTCTCATCAAAATTCTGCTCTCTTGCTCTGCCCAAGGACTACACAAATAACTGTAGAGGAGTCACTTGGCACCTTTTTGTACAGACTTTCTTGTCAATTTAGTCATAGGGAAAAAGAACCAATGTTTTGTTTTGTACAAAAAAAAAAAGAATGACAATAGAGTTAGTCAACTTGTTATTTAACTCTGACGCAGTCATGGCTCTAGTCTTGAATATTGAGTTGCGAAGTTTTCCTCGTTTCCCTCTAATCCCATTTTCTATTTGACATGACCCCCAACCTGTACTCCAAAATACACAGAGATGAAAAATCAGGAACTGAGTTTCCATCATGAGAGATTATTTGGAGTTGTATGTGAGAACATCATGGAGTGTGCAAAAAAAAAAACTTTTACAATTTATTTGAGCCTATGGACAAACCACTTATAAATTTTGCTACGCTTCCACTTAACTTTGACTTGTGTACAGACAAAAATGCATAATAAGGAATAGTCAACAACAAAAAGAGAAGACTGCACATGTAACAAATCATTGAGAGAGCTTAAGAGGTAGACACGCATTTGTGCGTGTACATAAAATAAAAATCTTGCAGTCCTCACCTGACAACTCGATTGAGAGGAAGGAGAGCATTTAATATTAAGAAATGATCATCATAAACATCAACAGACAGTTCGATATTACTTGCCTTACATTTTTTAAATGCACCAATTTAATTTACATTCACAAACTAACTTCCTCCTATCACAATTCTACTTTAAAAATTTTTTGTATTTTAATGAGTCCATATTACTCTTCTTGAGATAGTCTCAGACTTTTTAACATGGATGAAATTTCTTGACATAAAATGATCTGTTCTCATTAGATCTCCTCTCTCTCTCCCTTCATTGTAAGAAATGACTGTTGAGAGAGCAAAGGCAATAATAAATTATATTAATATTATGATTCACACTCGTCCCAACTAACGATTAGCATGCACGAAGAATAATTCAATAAACTACATGTCTCCTTCATGTCTACAAGTAGACAAAGTATAATTTACACTTCCATGTGGGTACTCACATTTTTTTGCACATTTTTTTAACTTTATAAAATATCTATATCACCTTTCATGTTATGTCTAATGAACAAAAAGGTAAATGTGCAAATCAGAAATTTAACAAGTAGAGAGAAAAACTTAAAATAATTTCCATGTTAAATCTGTGCCACTGACTCTTCATCATTTTTTTTGCCATTTTCCACTCTCATCATTTTTGCCTTTCTTTTTACACTCGTTTTCTCACTTTTTTGCGTGTATCATTATAATCCTCCTCCCTCTGAACTTTCAAAGCTCATTTTCTAAACTTTATATTATTTTAATAAGAGTCTTGCTATTGCTACCACACACAGAATTGAGTGTATGAATTTAATCTCTTCAAATTCAGAAATCTACATAAATCTCACACACATTGACATTCTTTTTCAATGACCCTCCCGCACGTTCTCCAATTATAGAAAATTATAAACTAGACTCATATCACAATCAAATTATAATTGCTCTTGATGTATGAACAGTTTTTTTTATTCTTTAAAATTACCTAACTTATGTATATCCCCGTCAATGATAACTGACAATTGACAATGAGCCTACAAATTTCTCCCTCAACATGTGTCCACCTGTACAATAAAATCTGTCTTGCTCTATGATTATTTTACATTTATCTTTACAGCACGTACTAAATTGACATTTTACAAAAAAGTAAAAAAAAAATTAATGCACTGGGTATATATTGTCAATGATAATAAATATAGTCTCAATTATATTTCCGCCATTTGGACATTTTGTATTCAAAATCTTTGTCTCAATTTGTGAGAGTGGCGTCAATATGAAAAAAAAGAATAATGTATTCAAGACAAAGTGGCATGCAAGTGACACATTTATTCATTTCTATAACACATAAAGACATTCTCAGTCAGAGCCGACACAAATGTCCATCATTTTAGTGTTCTCTGTTAAACCTGTACTATACATGCCATATGATCTCTCTCTCTCTCTTGACTACAATTTCAGTCTTTCTAATTGCAAATTAAATCCACGTATAATCACACTCTAATCGCATCATATCTCTCACTTTCTCGCATTTTGTGCAAATGAAACCATGTGACCATTACAATGGAATAGGACCACATGAAACTTTTTTTTTGCTACTTGTACAGTAGTACTACAAAAAAACACCTTTTGTAAAAATATAACCTTATTATTTTAATTTGTGAATTGTAATAAAAAAAAATTCACGAACTTGACAAGAACTTGCTAACATATTTGTAATTATTTAACCATTTTAATCCCAACAATACTCATCATCATTAAATATTGAGACGAGTGTTATTTTCTAAAATATTATAAACTTGTAAAATTGAACGTGCTAATCAACCTTAAACTTCTGCTGCCACCCAATTTCCTCTTTTTTTTTAAATGTTCGTGGGCTCTTTTGAAGTGTAAGGTAAAATGAAGAAATTTAATATAAAAATTAATATGGAGTATCAACAATATAATAGTCTTGTACATTATTAAAACAGTTTTTGTCTAATTACTTTGTACTCTTGACTTCAAAAGGTTTTAGAATTATTTCATCTCCTTTTCCTTTTGGTTGAGACAGAAGAAAAAGAAAAAAGGACATCAAAGTAATTTAACTTTTCTCACAGCTTCTTCTTTTGAAAATTCAGACAAGGGAGAAAAGCCCCTCAAAATATCCAAGATTACTTGTAAATAAAATGCAGAGTCTCAAAATTTGAAATTCTCTTCACTCTCAAAAAAAAGGTTTTTTGAAAGCTCTTTGCTCCCTCCCTCTTCCTCATGTTTAGCTTAATAATAGCAACGTCTTAAAGTGGGGAAAACTGGGTACTTTTAGGAAGAGACAAGAGAGCAGCTGACTAACTGAATGTAAATTATTGTGAGGAGTGTGGGTCGGAGACTAAAGTGAACAAGGAGAGGAGAGAGAGAGTACACATGAATACATCTCCCCATATTTAGTGCAAAACACTATAGACGTTGACATAATCTTACACGGAGCAGGGGCACTAAAATACCGAATAGATTTTAGAAGGAGAGGAATTCATCAAATGGAAAATGAAAATACTCTTTTGTCTCTCCCTCTCACGCACCTCTTCCCAAATATAATGATCCCCCCGAAGGAGCATAGACGGAGAGAGAGAATAGATATGGGTACTAGCAATGAGCCAAAGAACGTGGCAATAACATAAGATTAGTTATCAGCCAAAACCCATGGCTACCCTCATACTCGTCTCAGACAGAGCAAGAAATCTTTTGCAAAGTCAAACTTCCACACAATTTTAGTTTTGAATGAATGAATGAACATGCTAAATGGAGAAGAAAACTGTAGCGTTAAAACTTCCCTACTGCACGCGTTCCACTTGTGAAGAAAACTTTTTTTTGGTGACTTTCCGTCTTTTGACTAATCTTTTGGGTATGCAAGTTGATGATAGTGATTAATACTTAATCTTTTACAATTTTTTTTTCTTCAAAAAAACTCTCTTCCATGTCCCACTCTCTGACACACGGCACACTTGAGAAGAAAATTGTGACAGTGAGCCTTGGCCTTATGAAGACACAAAGTATTAATTCCCATTTATATACAAATGTTCAACTCCTTTGCCTACTCACCACCATTACACACGCATTGAGAGATGGCACAGATGTGTGATTAGGTAACGGTGGCTCTCAAAATAGCTCGACAAAGAATGAGCAACAAGATAATCTCGTTCAAGCCAGAAGTAGACAAACTGAACGAAAGGAAAATCCTCTCACTCTCATGAGAAACGATCGGCCCTTCTTCCTCCCCATCCTTCTTCCCTTGATTCATACCACCAACCATAATTTTTACTAGAGTACTATTAAAATGGCAAGTTTCTTCCTTCTAATACTAAAATATCTTGAAAAAATCAGCTTTCCCTTACTTTTCCCCAACAAATGTATATTGTAACATTTGAACAAGACAGAAAAAATACTGGAGGATGACATTGGACTTTTTTGCTGGATATTTTTGTCGGAAATGGTGATTCTTTAAAATGAATCCTTTCCTTTTTTACTATCTCGAGAAAAAAAGTTCCTGGTCAAAAAAATACTCTAGTCTCTCCCTACAAAAATCAGTGGTCTCATACTCTCCCCTCCCAATAACTATGTCATGTTACCATCCTTTAATAAATTAATGAGAAAATGTAGAGCAAAATTTATGAGACAGAGAGAGAGAGGGAAAAGAGAGGGGGAAAACGTGGGTTCCTTTGGTTCATTCCGAAAGGCAAGATTTTTAGTGTGTGTTGCTATTTTCCTCATATCTCCTGTCCTTATCTTCCTCTTATCCATGGAGTAGCAACTCTCCACTTTTTTTTGTACACAGTCAAATGGCAAAGTATATACGGGGAGTATAAATTCTCGTCTTCCTAACTCATCCCGTCTCTCCTCCTTGTCTCAGTGTATAAGTTCCTCATTCTCAATATATACAATAGACACAGACACAGGGCACACACAAAAAACACAAGAACTTTCTTCTTCTCTAATCTTCCTCTAATGTTCTTCACATCACATGGCAAACATCGACAAGTTTATCCTCTTCCTCTACTAAACTAAAGCAGAACAAAAAAAAAAGTATTGTACATACAAAGGCCATGCCCCATGTTTTGTAAGAAAAAAAACTAACCGTGCCACAAAATAATCAAATTTGACCTAAAAATGAAAGTTTTGTTCACTCTTGCTTTTTTTTCATTAACTGTCTGTCTTCAGTTCTGATAAAAAAAGAAGACAAAAAGACGAGGAGAGTGTACACACATGAAGGGGAGCCCTAAGATATTTACGTCTGTATGAGATTCACCGGAAAATGAGGTGACTTTAACATTTTCCCTCATGTGATACTTTTTTAGACACTCTCAAGACTCTTACGAAAAAACTACTCAATTTCAGTCTGCACTCGGGGAATGTGCAGGGATGACAAAGAGAGAGAGAGAATGAAAAAAATTTATCTATTTACATGACATTAGACTCCAGTACACAAAATCAGCATCCGACTACTTACCATTTCGTCCTCCTTTTTTTCGGAGAGAGAAATCATGGAAGAGAATTTTACTCTGTTTTTTATATTAGGCAACAAAAATACAATTTTCAGGCGCCAATGTCATTCTTTCTCTTCACTTTCCAGCTCCAGCAAAATAAAGAGAGATAGCGGATTCAAATCAAATTCACTTTGCAAAGTCTCTCTCTCTCTCTTGTGTTGCCATGAGAAAAACCCTGTATGCACGTAAAAAGTGTGAAGGATTTTCAATGCTTTGGCTTCTCCAATTCCTTTTGGTTAGTAGACAAGAAGACGCTTCAGCGCTATACATTTTTTTTGATACATAAAACTGTAACCATGACACAGTGTGAATGTGATAATAGATGACACAGCACAAGTTTTCCAATTATATATCTCTATACATACAATTTTATACATTTGTACAAATCCTACATCTTGTGTGTTCTAGTTCCAAAAAGCCCTTTCATCCATTTAAATAATTTACTTAAGATTTCTTCAACAAATCGTAAATTGTAGCTGTAAATCATCATAAAATTTTCTTTCTCTTCTTCTTCTTCTGACAACTCAACTCAGAATTTAATTTAATTACATGAAGCCAAGTCTCGTGGATAAACATTTGAATGTGCCTCTCTTCCTCCTTTTTAAATCAATTGACAAAAGTTCCTTGTACTTTTATACAATTTAAGTCAGGAACCACACACGCATACACAAAAAGAGTCAGAATTGGGGTACTAGAGGTCACTTAAAATGTGAGTGACATGACCCAACGTGTGCATCTTTTTTTGCCCCCTATACATATAATAGCTAATCTAAAAATACTTTAATTTGATCTTCAACCAACAGCAAAAGAAAAAGATTAGAGAACTGATGGAGCTACAGATTTGAAATATTTCTCTCTTTTTTTCTTACAGTAGTAAAAAGGGGGAGGAGGGATTCTTAACCAGCAAACGATTTTTCTAATAAATCTGGATCTTTTGAGAAGCTTAGGAAAGTCTTTGCAAAGCTTTTAGATAATAAAGTTGCTTGTAGGTAGCTTTGTCCCCTGGCTCCGACTCGGTAAAATTCTCTACTTTTTTTCTCTCTATATTACAGAATCTCTAGTCGTCATCATATGAGGCTTCTAGAAACAAGAAGAATTTATTCCCTTCTTTTTACTCCTCTCCACATCTTTACTGGAGACGAGAAGAAGCACTCAGAGAGCTTATGATAATGAGGACATCATCAAACACTGAACAAAATAAAAGAGGCCCCCTCTCCCCCAAAAAGAAAATGGGAACCCATGGCTCATTCAAGACAATAGACAATTATTCAGAAAGAGAAAAACAAGTTGAAATAAATCTAATATCTCTCCCTATATACTTCCATACAATTAATTCTCCACTTCTAAATATAAAAGGGGTCGAAACTGATTTTAATCTCAAAATAAAAACAAGGCAACTAAGGCTATAAATGATCAACTTAGTCAAACTTTAATTTAATTTATTCCATAACAAGGTCAACCCCCATCTAGTCTACTCTCAGCTTCTTCAAAAACCCATAAAAAAGTTTATTTCAACCAATGAATGAAAATGGAGACTGTCGAGATCTTCTCCCTCACAAAAAGAGAGAAAAAACCCGTAAAAAAAGTCATTCTCTACACTTCTGACCCTGGTTAGTTTTAATTCTGGTCAATTGAGAAGAGGAAGATGGAGGAGATAAAAAAAATGAGAGAAATAAATTACACCACCAGTAGACGACAGGAGAACAGAAGGGATGCCGCCCCATATCAAATTCAATGGGGGAGGGGGGTTCGAGGGGATTGAAATAGGCGGCCAAACTTCCAAACTTTCCAGTTTTCATTGTGAACCATTTGAAATATTATGAGACGACCAATGGAGGAGAGAGAGAAAAAAAACTGGTAGCTTTAAGATTAAGAAGGGAAGTCCGTATCGGACATCCGACGCCCGTATAAGAGAGAGAGAGGGAGAAGTTGGCTAAAATTTTGTGTTTCTCATGGTAGAATGGAGTGAAGACGAGCAGAAAAAAAACCAGTTGGTATGGTTCGTAGGGGATTACAAGGAGGAGGATAAAGTTAATTAAGCATCATCATCATTATCAATGAATACCCGAGATACTTGAAGAAACTAGAAACCAGAATCTTTGGCCATGTTTAAGTCAAAAGGAGAGTGCTCAAAAAAACCAAAAACTCGGTCTCTTGGAATTTAATACAGTGGAGAGAGGAGCATTAGGGAATTTTGTAGCAGAAAATGCAAAAAAGAGAGAAGGAAATGGAGAAGATTCTCTCTTAAATGAAAATGAATCTCTTTAATTCTCCTCATTCATACTCTAAAATGTATTTAATAATACAAAAGACGGACGAGGGAGAACAATACATTTGTTTATATATATACAGAAAATTAATTATATATTTTGTAATTATAAAAAATAAAATTTACTAACCGTGGCAGGAGTTCGAGGCAGTCGTCTACGTAACCAGGGATGTCGTAGAGCAGCCGACGGAGTAAGTCTCACATTGGGGTCCCATTCTAAGCAGTGGCGAATGAAATCCACAAAGAATGGATCTTCACAGCCTTGTAATGCAGTCTGAAAATAATATATTTTTATAAAAATTTTAAAACCAGAAGAAAAAAAATCCCATTAAGACACACATTCTCAAAATTCCTAACATGGTTCCACACTCATCCTCTTCTCCCTTCTACTTTTACGCACTCTTCATGTATGACACAACCAAAAAAAGAATATGAATCACTTTCAACTTGTCTCTCTTCCCTTTCCTCCCCATGAAAAAAAAAGTATTTTATGCAAAATGTCTTGCATCTGTCACCATCTTTTCTCTTTTTTTATTTATGTACACAAAATCCTTTTGGCAGTCTTTTTTTTCTCAAAATTGTAAAGGGAGAGAATTGGAGGTAAAAGTTTTGAATATTTATTTTAGATTGGTTTCAACTCCCTTGTTTGTATTCTTTCTTTTTCTCTTTTGTTCTCTCAAAACAAAAATTGAAATAAACTCAAATGTCAACTTGAGCCCTACAGCAAACACAAAAAAGTTTTGAATTGTAATTTTGTACGGTTCCCTTTTGTCTTTCTTTGACTATTCATTAAAAGCTACTGAGTTGAATTTGTATTTGATGAGGAGGAGGAGGAGGGGGAGAACAAGAATACCCAGAAGTGACACGAGTCATGTTTTTTTGACTTGATTGTCCAGAATATTTCATTTGTTTAAATAGTAAACCCTAAAATTTTTGCATAAAGTGAAAAGTTGAATTTTGCACACACACAAAATATTAAATCATCTCTAACAAAAGCTAAACAGCTACCTGTGTGTACAATTCATACAAGCTAAAGAAAAAAAATGTTTTTTGTACAGAGTGGTAAATAATTCTATGCAACTTTTCATTGTCTATCTCTTGACTTACTTTTATGAAATGAGTTGTTGTGAATGAATATAAATTTTGATAAGATACAAGAGAGAGAGACAAGGTAAGAGTCTCTCTTTTGTTAAGCAAATGAAAGATATGGAGTCACTTGCATAAATACATTCATCTTCTCCTCCGTCATATTGACTCACAAGAAAAAGTTAATTTTAGTCATTAAATTTTGTGAGTGTGCTCAAGAAAATGAAACTTTTTTTTCACAGTCATTTTTACTCGGGCCTCCAGTCCCCTCAACAAAAATGAAAGAAAAAAGGAGAGAGAGAGAAAAAAAATTATTCTTCATTTGAAAAATTTACATACTCATGCCAGCAATTTAAATTTTATATTCTCTCTCTCTCCTTTGACCCTCTTCTAGTCCCTACTCTAGATTTGTAGAAGCCCACAATAAAATGGAGGGGCTCCTTATTCCCCATGCTTTGGTTGTTTGCCTTACTTTATATTGTAGAGATACGAGTAGGACTACACCTTGGAAAAATAATTGTATTCACTCATGAATCTCTTTTCGTGCGTAGGGGCATGTACAAATTTAAACAGATGATTTGGTACGGTACGTGCATTTATTTATTTATATTTTAAAGCTGTTTATTGTGCGTACACTGAGAGAGAGGGGAGGGGGACTGGGTGTACAATAATCGATACACAATGACTAACATGTAATTATCCATAAGATCAATATAGTGTACACACACAGAGGATATTTTATTGTGCCCCAGACACACAAACTACGAGTCTCTTCGGGATATACATGGCTTCTCATAAATAGTAATGAATGGGGGGATATGACCATGGCTTAGAAGAATAGAATATTCATGCAAATTATCCATCCCTTCCTCACATTTCCACTCTCACCATTTTCTTCTGCCACGTGGTCCTTTCAAAACAATGACCAAGAAGCTCCAACTATTTAATTTGTCTATTTTGTTACCATTCTGTGTGGTCCCTATTTTCTACACTCTTACACTTATTCAGAAGCAGAGACTTTAAAATACTGAATTTTTAAACTAGCAATATGACGGATTTTAAAACCCCCCAATTAAATTAATGTATTCACCATAAAACATATTAGAAATTAATTATCATTTAGTTTACCTGGAAGTCGCGTGAGCCAGGGGGTCCCCGAAGTTTCCCTCGACGTGAGCGACCACCATTTAAAATTGTGGTACCATCAGCTAATGTTTGTGCTTCACAATAGCGAGGATGTCCACGAGAGCTGGAATAATAAAATAACAGACAAAAGAAGTTAAAAACTTTTACATCACAAAAAAATTGTTACATTTAAATCCCTCTCTTCAATTTTACACATAATTTTTTACATAATAATAATTTTTCAAAGGTCAAAGGCTTTACTTCCTTCCCTTTTGATCTCTCTCTCTCCAGTCAACAACCTCAAAAAAGCGCTGTAGAATATTTTTATCAATGAAAGATGTATAGCATAATCATGGCTGTCATTATCAGTCTTTATAAGTACATGTCTGTACTATTTTGTACAGTGCATTTGGAGATAAAATTATTATCAATTGCTCTACTTTATTCATTACTTTCTATTTCGCAACAGAGTAAATAAAAAAATTGGATATACATTTTTATTATTTCCATAAATAACTTTTTCCTTCTCTTTAATCTCAAAAATAATAAAAATGTGATTTCTTACCTTATAAAGTTTTTGGCCCGTCTTGAAATTTCTAATAACTTTGGGGGAGGCATTCCTACATAGAAAAAGAAGCAAAAAAATCATAAAAAACTGAAATTATGTACAAAAAATCATTGAGATTAAAGTCATGAAAAAAAACTTACCTAAAAGTTCTATCATACAAGCTAATTGATCCGCCTCATCTTCACCAGGGAGGAGGGGATAACCAGTCAGAAGTTCAGCCAGAATACAACCCAGACTGTAAGAAAAAAAAATCAAATTAAATTCATTTCATCCGACAGTTATAATATAATCATTTTCCTCAACCAATATAAATACAATCAACAAGGTAACTAAGATTGACAGGGACTCATTCCTCACATTATGTCTCAAGTTTCATCTTCTTCAAGTCGATGATAAAAAAAGAGTTAATAACATGAACTTTCAACTTTTTTTTCTAACTCATTTACTTTCTCTGACTTTTAATTGTGAATTAAAAAAACTTGATGCAAGTTCAAGGATAAAGATGAAATTTTCTTTTGTAGAAAAAAAATAATAAAGTTTTGATTTTCTCTTAAAATAGCAAGGAAATATAATTAGCCCGTAGAGCCTATTCGTCAACGGAGAGCAAAAAAAAGTGTGGACGTCATAAGATGATCTTATCACTTTTTTTTGCTCCTCTCTCATTGTCCTCATAAAAAAGTAAATAACATTTATAATAAACGACCATCCACAGTTCCTGTACATTTATCTAAAAGAATGGTCGTAGACCTATACATAATGTATAACCACCGTGGAACCACAAAAGCGGATGGAGAAAAAATAGGAGACATTATAAATACTCCCCCTCCCGCATAAACACTCTCATCTTTGTTGCATCTCAAAGTCAACACATGACTGGAAAAATTGTTGTGGAGGTCACAAAAAAAACTCGTTGACGTTCCATATCCCCCACTTGGCTAGAATTCCTGGAGACATGATTACAAACTATAACAGTATTAATTTACTACGTCAAACTCTGGGAAAAAACGTTAAAAGGTAGAGAGACTCAGGGAGATGAGTTTGAGAGCACAACAAATGCGAAATCATTAACAAAATGAACCAACAAACGATAAGTCAAAAGACTCGCTCCTGCCTGGCACTAATTTTCTCATATAAAATCTCAACTCATCCGAGGAGCTACAGCTAGTGCTCTACATTGTAAAATATATTCCTGTACATTGTTTGTTTTCTATGAACCCCCGTTCTTCTCCCATGTCAAGAAAGATTTTTTTTAATAAAAAAAAATCATCACTACATCATTTAAAGTGTATTCATCATAGAGATGAACCGCCCTTTGAACAGTTATGAAATATAATTCATCTTCTTTTCTTCCCTACCTTCACACTCACAATAGTCAATAGTAAACTGGTGGTGGTGAATAGATCTAATTTTAAACTTTACAAATTAAATGACATCCCACCTACAAAACTGTTAAAAATTAACTGTACTCTCTCTTGACACGTTACCTTGTTGTTTGTATTTAAAATCATCTCTTTCAGGTAATCTACAGTTTAAAATTAAATATTAAATTAAAAAAATCTTACCTCCACATGTCGATTGGGAGTCCGTATTTGGCCCCTAGAATGAATCGGAAAAAAATAAAATAAAATATTTATTGAAGAAATACTTGTACATGTCTTTGATTTAAGATAAAATGAAAGATTTATTATTAGAGAGCCTATCTCTCTCCTAATAAATCAAATGGAGTAGACAGTACAGTTTTGATGAAATTTGTATACATAATATGACAAGTCTACAACCAAATTCCATTTTTTGTTCGTCCACAAAAAATAAATAAATAAATAATGAACTCTGACTCTCACAAGGGTCATGTCAAAAGATCAATTTTCTTGTTTTATTTTTTGTACTAACCTAGAATGACCTCTGGAGCTCGGTAGAAGCGAGATTGAATGTAGGTGTATACTCTTTGATTCTCATAGCAGCTTGAGCCAAAGTCAATCACCTGTAATTACAAAAGAAACAAATATTTATTAGAAATTTAATTTTAATTATCCATTTTATTTTTTACATGTGTCAATTATGCCTGGATTTTTTTTGCAAGTTCTTTAAACAATTTTTATGGTTCTATAAGATTAATGACTAGTGAAGATTATGCTGTACAAAAATAGACTAAAAAGTTCTTCCGGCTCAACTTTGGTTCATTTCATCCCAGAAGAGAACTAAAAAGTTTCATCATCTGGTAGTGACTCTTCTACTCATAATTAGTATTGATGTACACTCCAAACATGATATAAAATTGGATCCGAGTTTCCGTTTAAAAAAAAAACTCAAAGTCGTAGGCCGACTTATAGTTTCCGGATCATAAGTGCCCTGAGTGGTTTAAACGATAATTATCCCATTTGATGTGTGTTTAACCACTCTTTTTATTTGGAATCCCCTCAAAATGAAAGATCCCCAACCAAGTCGTCAACTGACTCTCAATTATGACTGGGGTCTAAAATGATGGGCAAGTGGGCAGTCATAAAATAAATTTCTTTTCCAATATGTACTCACATGTTGGGTGAATTGAATCGTGTGAGAGAATGGGGGATTATTTGACTATTGAAAATGTTCAAGTTTCAATCAATTCCAATTTTTTGCATTGATTACACCACTACTAAGTGTAATGAGGATGCGAAACACTTTAATTATCTTGTTCATGGGACTGTGTATTACTACAAATACCAATTTATGTTTGGTTTTTTTTGTACACACACATTAAACTTGTGTATCTTCCACCATTATAAAGGGGATTCTTCTTTTGCCTATAGTAATCGCTGTATAATTTTTTTTTTGTACAAAAAAAAGCACGCCAACTTCATGTTGCCATTGCCTTCAGCTTGCTTTTGCCAAAGAACATGGTAATATTTTTGAGAAGAAACAATTCCATGACGAGGTCTGATGATGATGATGAGAAGAAGGAAACATTAGCATGGGATAAAGAATCAAAGGGGGGAATAAAACAAGAGCCAAGAGAGAGAGAGAGAGAGAGAGAGAGAGAGAAAAGGAAGAAGTACATTAACCCGCAGGATAACTTTGGCTTTAACAATATTATAAACCAAGCCATGCGATGCTTTCCACGGCCATGGTGTTTTTTTTCTACTTGTCTTGGTCCTACACTATCTTTGCATGGTCTCTCGGTTTTTGATGGCTGGAAGTAGTTATCTTCTACAGTAATATTCTTAATGTTTAGGAAGTCGGTTTTTATACTGGCATTCCAAAACATTCTCCTTTCATTACATTCCTCTTCCCCTCTCGAGTGACTTTGAGTGTGTGAGAGAGACACAAATTCCGACCAAAATCCAAACCAACTACCAGTTACATCTCTCTCTCTCTCTCTCTCATTCAAAATGTGGAGAGTGGTACTATTTAAATATATTTCAAATAATGGAAATTCACATCATCATCCCCACTTCTCTCTCAAGGATTGTGAATCCATCTCTCTCAAGACTAACGTTTTTTTTTTTTTGAAAATTTTACCAAAAATAAAGATTTCGTAGTAATGGCTAACTACAAACAATATAAAAAGAGCATTCATCCCATTCTGTAATGTACAGCAAAAAAAATATGACAATGATTGTCCTGTACAGAAAATAATTTGATGCTAAAGAAATTCTTTCAAGCGGTAAAAGAAGTTGTCATTCGTCATTACATTTTTTTTATTATTATTTCTACAGATACGAGTACTACACCGTCAAAAAAGGCGCAGAGTCAATGGCTATATTTATTTATTTTACTAATGATGTTTTCTCTCTTTTTTACCTACCATGACATACGACATACACCACTCAATTTATTTTGTCTGCAGATTTTTTTCTCTCCCTCTCTCTCTTGAGAGTTGTACTCATGACAAACATTTTCAATTTTTGATGGTCATACAAGTCGCACCTTTTGTTACAAAGGATACCGTCATGTGACATAAGGAGACATTTATGAAATGATTCACATTAAGAAAATTAAAATGATGACAAGGCCGTCAAAATTATATAGGCTTATTGTTTAACATGCTATCCCAATACAAAAAACTGTTTTTATTTTACCCCCCTCTTCTCCTTGTATAGCTACTTGTGCTCAACATGCAAACTTTTATTTTTTTTAAATGTTTTATTACCTCATGACTTTTATAAATTAAATTAAATGACAAAGTCTTGAGTCTCCTCACCTAGTCCTCTGAAATATTACATTTGTAGAGGAGCCCTTGGCATCAACAATTTTTTTAAAAAAATTGGCTTATTCTTTGAAACATGAAATAATTTTTTAAAATATTTAAAAAAATGAATTTTGAAAGTCATCTCATCACTCTCGTTTAAAGTTATGAAGTAAAATGTAGCCCATAATAATGAGACGTAATGTCCATCTTGGAATGATATGGCCAAATAAAGAAGTAAGAGAGAGAGAAAAAAATTTTTTGAGGTATTTGCATATTGCATGTGTACAAAGTCTCAAATGCACCTGAATCCTTCAGGCAGCCTTTCTATTTCTAAAAAAAGCCCGTTACATATGTTGTCTCTTTAAAGGGTCCACCCACACCAATGAATTGACTGTTAGAGTTTTTTGTTAAATATTATCAGTCAATCCATAACATTATTGTGTACCACACATAATAATAATCATAATAATGATGGCAAATAGAAAACTGACATGTAACTGTTAAGCTCACTCTCTTACTCAATATTTAAAATGGACAACCTTAGCAATTTTCAATTTTAACGATGATTTCAAAACCAAAAACTATAATTCTATATTAGTATCAAAACTAGGTACATGTGTGCATGTCGTATAGTTGGGCGATGTATGTGTCAAATTTTAATAGAAACTCTGTCTGTAATAATATTATGATAGTTTGAAATTTTTGAATACATTTTTTTTATTATCCTTTTGGCTCTAAACTTGAAGACATTTCCTAATGTTTACATTTCATGTCCATTAAAATCCCTACAACACGATCAACTTTATACTTTACTCAAAGAATAAAAAAATTTACACAGAGTTGTCTGTCTGTTACTTAGTAAAAGTGAACTGGTGAAGAATAAAATTTGAGGTTTGCTTTTAATACTTTAATAAAATTAAAGTTTCACAGACTTTATGAATTTGATTTCATCTAAATAAAATTTTCTACTGACTTTTATTCTCCACTGTCAAATATTTCTTTTTACTTCGTGTGGGATAAATATCTGGAGAGTCACTGAGCATAAAATATCGTGAAAAAGAGGAAGATGAAAAATTCAGGGCCAGAGTCAAAAACGGAATAAAAAGAAGAAGAAGAGTATGGATATATATTTTAACTATAGTTAAGGATAAGGATATTAAAGTAGACATGGGGAATTTAATAGAACTGGCATCAAGTCATTGAACGTTGTGTCAACATGATGATTGAGTCCACACTCTCTTGTACTCTTTGAATATCTCATCCCCCAATTTAATAAGGAAAGTCGTGTGTTTACATTTGCATCTCCATTCCCTCTTAAAATTAAAATTGCACACACAGAGTACAATCGTCTTGAAGAAAAGAGTAGACAGTGGAGCATAAAATGATGAAAATTTACAATCATGAGGATATTGTATGGGGTACAATGTACACACACTTTTGTCTATGCAAAAATGGAAGAAGAGAGACGGAAGTGGAAATGACTCTTGAAAATTTCCAATGTATCAAAAAAAATAGTTTTGGCTCATGCATATGTTCAAAAAAATATCCTTTTAAAAAAAACCACAGTAGATAATACAAGGCAATTTGTATGTGCTGTTATTATAGTTTCCGTATTCCCTCCTAGAACTTCTACCACAAGGTAAAGACCGACACCCCTACAGTCCACTTGAAACTGGAAACAGTTTTATTTTAGTTAAAGTTGACATGTGTATAGTACTAGACTGTGTACCACAAGTGTAAACAATATTATCATAAACTGTACAACTGTACATAATCTTCTGTCAATTATCCACTGTTACGTCTCTCTTTCTTTCCTCTTACGTCATCTTTCAGATCTAAGAAAAAGTGCATACCATTTTATTTATTTATTGAGACTGCATCTCTCTTGCATACAGATTCATTGTTAGTCATGTGTTAATGAATCGTTTTTGTGCATAAATTATTTGGGATGATGCGATGAACCTTGTAATTTAAACGGGAGAGTTACATCCCATTTTTTTGTGTTCGTTTTAATATAATCGAGAGTACATATTCACAAATACAGTTTCATCATTAAGTCTAGAGTAAATACAATTTACGTGTTGTGAACATGATTTTTTCAATCAAGTGGAGAGAGAGACACAAATGAGGAACATGACAATATAAAATTTATCAGGCTGAAGGATAAATTCTCTGACCTGTTGGCTATACATAAATTGAGTAGATTTTTACAGTATGAAATATGGAGCTTTGACAAAAAAAAACATTGGGATAGATTTTTATGATGTATTTTGTCTCATCATATCCTTGCAAACTTTTTTTTTGTGACTTGTATAAACATCAAAGTCACACCATAAAAGACTAGACAGTTCAATAGAAGCAAGGTTAGACATGATGCTCACATAAAATGAAATACATTCCATTACAAAATGGAGGATAAACACTGGAGAAACTTTAGGAAATTAAATAGTTAAATTTCATGTAAAAATTCCAAGGATTTTGGCCTTTGGGTTACTTTACTCTTTTTTTCAGTGTGCCAATATAACAATGATGTAACTCTCAAAATTTCTGCCATTTACCCAAACGTGAAAATTTGTAAAGAAATCATTATTCACACACAGACAAAAAAGAAGAGGAGATTTAGCTAACTGCAATTCATACTTCAAACTGTCAAGTTGAAAAAGAAATAATAAATTAAAATTATTAACATTGGACCACAATCATGTCAAAAAAATTACTGACTATGCATGAGATAGTCATTACTGACTATCCAGGAGACTGAAAAAAGATTATGATCAGAAATTTAATCAGTTGAATATTATACACTTGTATAAATTAATTATTATAACAATGTGTCTATATTACATGACCTTATAAAAACAAAAGATGTGGATCAGGAGGAGAAACACACAGAAAAAATACGGACAAGAGAGTCAACAGCTGATTAATAACAGAGGAGAAGATTTTTATTTAAAAAAATTCATAAAATAGACTTGCATGATGAATAGGAAAATTTTTGAAAACATATTATTATAAATTTTATAACATGGCATAGTACAGTTTCCTACTCTGTGTGTGTGTACGTACAGAGAGAGACCATCCCTGTTGGATGATTTTGTAGCTTGAAGAAGATTCAACCCAAAAAAAGAGTAGGATCGATCATTTTACTCCATTACTGTATGGCTAGTTTTAACTACACTCATTGAGTCAAAGCTCGCTTGACTACTTGTGGAATACACATTTCCTTATGTTAGTCACATCACTAGCCCATCACCATTAAGAAAAAAAAAAAGATTGTTTTTGTTTTGAGACTCGTAGTTGTGGTTTGTGCTGGTAGAATTACAAGTTCTTCAACATTGTACGAATCTCCTATCCTCCTTTTTGTCTTTATTGCAAATACTGCCAACAAATGAACATTAAGTTACACAGACCAAATAGCCTTCATTCAACATTTAATACAATCAACATCATCATGATCAACAAAGTCACCAATTTATCTGACACCATTTCCCAGCACCTACATTTTCCTATTCCCTTAATACTCTTCTTTGTCAATTGTCATGCAAAAATAGTACCAAAATGACTCCCTCATTTATCGTACAAAAAAAACATTGTGACAAATAAAATTAGAATTAAATGTATAACAGTTAATTCCAAATCAAAATCACTAAAACTTGTACAGAGTGTGAATTAGGTGACTACTTTATTTAACTAATGTTGTACTTGTGTATTATAACAACACCTCATTTGTATTTGTAAAGGATATGATAATACATAATCTTGAGATTCAACCTCAAGTCAAAATCCACCTACACATTGTCCATGTCAAATAAAATTGAATGACATGCCAACATTTTTTTTTATATTCCAATTTACAATTGAACTTTTTTTTCTTCTCTTTAACTGAAGATGAGTCAAGTTAATGTCAATAGACAAAAGTTTAAGACATGAAAAAACCATTTCCCTATCCACACACACTTTTTGGCAAGACACCTTTCTCAGTGATAAAACTTTTTTTTTACTAGGCAAACAATGGACTGAACACAACATTTACAAATTGTTAACAAACAACAAGAAAAACAGAGCAACGGCACTCGGCTTCTTCTTTTTTGTGTGATTTCCACCCTTTTTTTCAAACAAATGAGAAAATAAAGCTGTCATTATTATTGTGTGGTTTATTCCTCATCATAATGGAAAAAGAGTGTCGCCGCGTTGAGTCTTCAAAAGAACGGATTTTTGTCTGTTCCAACTTCCATGTTAAATTGTTATAATAATATGACAAAAAAAATGTGTACAGACATGTCAATGAAGATCTCACATAATAGAAAAAAACTCTCCATGTACTCTTTGATCTCTTTTGCTAAATTGAGATTCTATAACAATAACATGGAAATAAATTCAAAGACAACTGTAAACTTTTTTTTATTATTATTATACATTTTGCATCTCCCTCTACTAAACTACTCCTATGAATTGAATTGCACATCCCTTTCGTCTCATCGTAGATTTCAACATTTTTTTAACACTGTTTACTACTAGCATTAGCCATTATCATTTTTTGAATGGAACCACTTACTTTAATAAATAGCTTGTTTGCATCTCTACATTCCCTACATGTGACACACACAAGGGGATGTAAAATATCATGAGCCAAAATACTGATAGAGAGCCGTCCTAATGTTTGCTAAAAAACTAAGCACAGCTTTTAACTCATCCCCGGATATGCTGCCACTTACTCGTGTAGCCATGCGGAATACTATTTTACTATTGCCTAGGGCCCTAGTGCTCTCCCCCTGTCCTGTGGAAAAAACATAAGAGTCAAATCACGGTTTCCAGGTCAAAGGCAGGAGAGTTAAAATACAAAGTCACGTTCCCCCCTCTCAGTCTCATCCACAGAATTGTAAAATCCGCCCCAACGTGTGCAAAATATATGTAACCTCACAAATATTAAAATTGCAAGACAAATAGTACAACTAGAAAAAACATATTTAAGAATTGCATCGTATGGCCTATGTTAATTGAATTAAATTAAAAGGCTTTAAACTCTTAAGAGTTTGCTGTTATGTTGCATATTCTTCATGAAAATGCATTAATATTCTAACTGTCAGATAGTACACAAATATTATAATGTAACATTTAAATTCTGTATTACTAGTAAATCAAAACAAGAAAAAAATGTTGTTGTACACGACATGTAATTGATGGCTTCTTCTGACATTTTAAATTTTCTATCCTTTCATTTTATTTCTTGATTCTCTTCAAACAATTTTGTTTTTGTTTATTTATTTTTTGTAAAACTAAACCATAATCTTCTTTTTTTACAATACAATTTGGTAGTAAATTGGGATAATCCAACTAAACAATTTTAATTTATTTCTAGACAATTCTTTTTTTTTCCGGGGGGTTTTTTGCAAAACAGATGGTGACCATCAGGCATTGGAGACTTTCACTTTTTTTGTGTCCGCTTTTGAGTGAACAGAGAGACTACACATATGACCAAAAGAAGACAATGAAGATGGACTTTATAGAGGAAAAGAATTTTTATATGAATTGACTAATGGAAATTCCAATTTTGTACACTGTCGCTATCGGCTCTTCCTCAACTAAACAAAACTGTAAAGTCAATGTCCACCTTCCTTTAGCCAAACTCACGAATTGGCATTCGATTAATTTATGTACAAGAAAAGTTGAGAAATGTTGAAAAGATTTCTCTACGTAGGTATTTAAAAATGGTCAAATCATTGCCATCAATTAAAAAATAATCCCGTCCCGGTCCTACCTGATATTTTTGTATTACAAAGATGAGGATGAGGTACATCTGGTTTGTGCTTTGGGCCTTAAAAGATTTTTGCTATTAGCATTTTTTGCTTATCTTATCTCATAATGTGCCTTACTTATACAGTCTGTGTTGTTTATTTCATTTAAGTCGACACACACACACATGGAGTCCATAGGACCGGCATATTTGAGACATGCAAAAATTGATAATAAAGTACGAATAAAGGGAACATTTTAATGAGTCTTGACCAAAAAGTTGAGCACTTGTAAATTTTATTCCTCGATTCAATCTACCCAATCATGCTCCTCTCCACCTTGTGATGAGCTATTAAATAAACTACTTTTCATGAATGTGGTCTCTCTCTCTCTCTCTGTCATGTACAGGAAGTTTAGTAAAAACTATTCCATCTCTCACATAAATGTTCATAAAAATTTGTTCACAATTTAATATTTCTCTCTCTCTCTCATATTTTATATAAAATATTTAAACAATCTACAAATCCGCCTTCACACATTAGAGCCACATTATGCGTAATGGAAATCATCATCAAAAATATTATCTCGCTTTTGTACATCTTGGAGTGTAGGGACAGTGTAAAAAAATTGAGTTGTGTGAGAACAGCTAATAACCAAGAAAGGTGAAAAAAAATTGTAACTGGTACTGCATGACCGGGTAAATAATAAATAAAACGTGAAGAGCCCTACAGACAAAACGGATACAATCATAAAATAAAACGGTTGACTGACTCAATCCCTCTACATTTAATATAATGATCCAACTGACAAAGAGATTTGAAATTATTTCATATTTTTTAGTAAAAAAAAATATTGTAAGAAATTACGCTATAAAATATTTAAACTGTAAACCTTCATGTTCCTTACTTTTAACTGTTGGGGACTAAAGAGAAAAAGTTGACAATTTAATATTTAGGAATTTTTGATGGTCACATGTAAAAAAAAAGTTGTCACATTTAAAAATTCCAAAAAGACTTGTTGCATAAATATTAAATATATAGAACATCCAGTGTGTAAAATTTAATCCTACCACCCCAACTGAGACAAGCTGACTTGAGAAAATAAATTGATTCTCCCTGAGTGAGAAGGAAGAAGATTAAAGTTAAGATGGACGTCTTACAATTCATCGACATTTCACAATGACAAGACAACAAATGAAAAGTTATGTTACAACTTTAGACTATTCTTCAAGTATGTAAATATTGATTGGCACTATTCTCTACTACTTTAAACACAAGAAATTGATTAAGTAACCTAAACTTGTCTATATGTGAGTGTGTGTGTATAATTCAAAGGTGTTTAAAAAAGAAACATGCCGTATCATCCTCATCATCACTGAACTTTATTCCAATTTCGTTGGTAACTAGATTAGATGATAGAGCTATGAATTACACGAGAGAGCGTACAAGAATCATGATTGTGTGCTCATCAATGATAATGATTTTTTGTGTTAAACATTATAAACTATTTTTTCTCCTCAATATTATTACAATGAAAAAAGGATCTGCTGTCCTACTATGATAACATTATCGAGCCTAGAACCAGAACTAGAATAAAACGCCCAAACTGTACACAATAAATCCGTACATACAGGTTATCATGTTTTTATTTAAGACTATGGACTCCACGTCACATTACATAAGAAGACAAGCAAAAAAAACACAAAAATGGGTGGACAATAAATGTGTGACAGGATGATCCTGAATTGTTTTTTTTACCCTTCTCTTTTTATGATTCCCACAAAATGGAGCATCACTCTCTACACACTAGACAACAAGAGGGGAGAGAGTAGTCACTGGACCATAATTTGAATCTGAGAATGATGCCTCCAAAAAATCATCCCTAGCTAAAATTCTCATGCCAAATGCTAAATGGTCAAGTTGTTGAACCATACCGTGTTCTGTAATAAATTGTAATGGCAAGTAAATATTATAGCTCTCTCTCTCTTTTGTACATATGTAAGTACACACTCTCTCACAGAGAGTGAGGGACAGGTTCATTTTTTTAGATGTTGTTCTGACTTTTTCTGAGTGAATTAAGTCAGTCACTCCGTTTGACGGTTATCTAACCTGACTTGATCCATCCAGCAAGTTTGCCTGGATGGTTGCATGCGTACGATGCGTTTTTTTATTTATTATTTTCCACTCACATTTTTTTATAATGGGAAACCAACTGAATGAACGGTCACATGGACGGGCCCTCTCCACCTCCACCTTTTCTACCACCTGCTTTTTTTATAAACGCGCCCCATAATAATCATCAAGAGATGAAACCAAGCCATCAAAGGATAAGTCGAGTGCAATGCAAAACGCCGTTGCCGTTGAGCAGTCAACTTCAAGTTGATTCAAGTCCAAACTTGAAAATAAAATCATAGCCAACTATCTCTCTCTCTCTCTACCTGTAAAACTGTAGGTTCAAGGGCGAGCGAATTTCCCTACACACTAATTATAATCATGCACCACGTTGCATTTTGCTATACATAGTAAAAATATACGCACTCTAGTTTATATACGCAAAGAGCTACTTTTATATATCATGAGAGAGAGGGACACACACACTTTTTGTACACGCACATATCTAATATTATATAATACTTTTTTCAAGTTGCAAGTTTTTTCAAACAGCCAACACAAACACTTGACTGTCCACACACCGATGAGCAACCCCCAATCCTTTTTCCCTGTCATGTACATACATGGATTGTTCGGTCTCTCTCATAATACATATAAAGTGTACACTCTCTAGAGTCAACTCATATAAAAAAAAGGTATAACATTTTGTGTCTAATGATCATGTGAAAAAAAGTCCACATTTTTTTATAGCCAACCTTTAGGAGCATCTACCAGTGAGGCCATGTTCAGTTTTTGATGATGAACTTGAAATTGTGAAGGGAGTTCCACAGACAAAAAATAGTTTTCGATGTGAACACAAGCAACAAGTACATACATACAATGTTCACACAATGACAGTGAGTGCAATTTTTTGGAGGAAGTGAGGACTGTAAGAGTACACAAAAACATGATGATAATAATACATATTTTCTAGCCATCCCCAACCAATGAACGAGAGAATCATGTTGATTTTTACCTTTACAATGTCATTACTCTCATCAGTTTCACACGGTCTCACTTCCCTACTCCCCCCCCCCCATTTTTCTTACTAATCCCCCCCCTCCATTTTTTGCATCTTACAAAACTATCAAAAGACATTGTCATCTCACTTTTTTTAAACCATTTCCAATATTCTCTTGTCAAAATTTTACAAATGATCCATAATAATCTGAATAGCATTATTTTTCAACACGTGATCTTCAAAAAAAGAGAGAATATAATAAAACAGCGCGAATCCATCCAAGAAACTGAAGGCCGAATTTGGTCTTCATCTTCCTCAGTCCCCTGTGAGAGTCAGCCATTGAAATAAATGGCAAATAGTAAAAGGCAGCAGGTAGTCAGATGAATAGTCAAGACAAGGCATCAATACCCAGAGCATGAAACATATCTAAAGAGAAAAAAAATCTCTTCTTGTACGAAGACTCTACAGAGAACAAGAGCAGAATCTCTGTCTATTATCTTGACTCATTCTAGAGTACCTAATCTTGATATTTTCATCTCCTTTTTTTGTCTTGTTCTTTCAATATACACAATTACATGGCACATGAAGTGAGTACCATTCCCCCCCCCCCCACTTTATTTCCAGTCACTAACATTGAATTTCTTATTCTTCTTTTTAAGAAGGTTGAAATGTACTGAAGGTAGACAAAGTCAACATGTGGAAACTGGAGGTAAAAAAGAAGAGAAGAAAAATGTACAAATTGTCACGGCCCTATGATTTTGCAGCCCTTGGCTAACCTGCCTTTGAGAATAGAATTTTTTTTTGTACAATTATTCACTGATTTTTCTCTAGTCATACAATATGGCAAGTAGAGCCAGAGGAGTACCAAAAGCTAGACAAATCCATCTGAATGGAAGAAAAGCTACAAGTTGGGAGAGAATTCTTTAAAGAATAAAAAAAAAAAAGTTTGTCTTCATCACGATATAAACGAAACATGAACAAGATGAAGAGAAAAAAGCTTATCAAGCTTTTTCAATTCAAATTCAAATCAGACCAAAAAAAGAAGCCACAAAAGAATTAGCATCAAACTATGAAGAATACACAGGATAAGGATAGAATTTCAAGCCAACCATTTTTTTAACCCCTTCATTTCTTTTTAAAAATATATAACCTTTCTTGTCTCATTGTTTCCAATAGGACAAGAAAAATTGAGTACAATTCTTTGAATATATTTTGAACACGAAAAAAAAACTACAAAAATTTTATGCATACTCAAGAGTCAAAGCTAACCTTTTACGCTGTCACAAAGCATAAAATGAATTAAAAAATCTTCATTGAAAATTTTATTTCCTCGAAATATCAAATGACGACAAAAAAAAAGTTATGGAGTGTTCCACATTCCAATTTAATTTTAGATATTTTTTTTAGTGTTTAATAAAAATTGAATTGATCCTATCAAAGTGTACCAGGGTAGAAATATAAATTATACAATTAGAGAGGGAGAGAAACTGGAGCCTTAACTATACGTTCAATGTTTGGTAAAAAAGGAAGCCAAGGGAAGGAGTTGGAGAGTGAGATGTATGACGAAAACTCATGCATATTTGTTTAGCACACTTTTTTTCACAGAAGCTGTACTCCACACAGTGTGTGTGTGTGCTCTGATAAGGATCCATTAGTCATGGCATATTGTAGGTGCTCTTTGTGTACTTAACGTGGTTTCTTGGGGAAACACATGAAATGAAACAACTAGTCAACTAAATTATTACCCCTGTACGACTACATCCATAGTTTTGTAGACACATGGTGCAAAAATTCTATACATTACAACTCTGGGCTTTCATCATGAAACCTCATTTAACTTTTTTTCCATGGCACACTACTATACTTACTAAATGGTCTATACTCATCTAAATCACCTCATAGCTAATGCTTCCAACTTGTAATATATTAAACACTCTCTCTCTGTATATACATTTTTCACATAGAAAGATTACATCGTGTGTGTGCCTCTCACACACGTGAACCAAGAGAACATAATGAACTACTTCTACAATCCCCCAAAAAATCGTGGGTTATGGTACAGGTCAAAAAAGGAGAGGGGGAAAAATCCGCAAATAGTTATTGCATTTTCATGTTTATGCACTTCAAGAACCCAAGACGACGTGAGGTGCTCCAACTAATAGACTTGCATTGGCACAAGTGTACACAGTGCATGGCAATTGATTAAATTAAACTACAGTCACATTAAAACACATACAGGTCCCACCTCACGTCTCAACCCCGCCGTCAACTCGAAAGAGCCCGAAAACCAAATGAGTGTCGTTCAAATTCATTGATGAGTATCTCCTTCTTAGAAAATTAGTTAGTTTAATCAACAAGGTAAAACTTTAAAAAATAAATTAGTTTGCTTTAGAGTCTGTACAAACTAGAATTATTACAAATTATACAACTCTATTTATTTACACAATATTCATTAATCAGAAATGTAGCATGAGTCAAAAATAAATTTCAAGTTTACATTAGTTTAATTGGCTATGCACAAAGTCCAGCTTGTTCATCTTGTTCATCTTATGAATATTTATACACATTTTTTTACTTGGAACCACTGCACATTGTACAAGGTGGAAGTCATCGTTTAGCCATCTTTATTTTTTTTACTATAAAAATGTGACTCATGGCCAACAACCACAAAAACATTGATGACAAACATCCACATGAAATTCAAATGATTTCAACAATTTATCATCCCTGTCTCCCCAATATATTAACGTGGCAGACTATAGAATTTCAAAGACGGAGAAAAAATGAAATTTGCTCCATAAAAAAATCCCATGAATCTTCAAATCTCTCTGTATTTAAGTTCGTGACTAATTCTTATTACTTATCATTAAGGATTTCATTACATTACAAAATATATGAGGTTTTTTTTCTTCAAAAGAAGAAAAATCTTTTGTTCAAATCATCATAATTTTTTTTTGTGGAGAACCACACATACCATTTTTACCGTTCTATTTGACTAATCAGTAAAATCAGTGTTGAATTCATTCATTCCAAAGTGTTTGACCTCAATAAACTGTACTAAAAATCCTTGCAATCTTCTCAAAAAAAGTTGCTTTTTTTTCTCAACCAACACTCGACATGATATACACTCACTCATCTATCTCACCTTTCAACAAAAATAGGTGGCTAAATTTCAGGCACTAGACATGTATCTCTATAATAATACACACATCGTACAGTAGCCAATGACTGACTTTTTTAAGAAAAAAAGTTTGTTGGTCTTGAGTGAATTGTTTGGACTATATGCATTTCCTTTGCTATTTGTACAAAATATTTTTTTGTAAAATATAAATGTTGCAACCATCAATCAGAGCATTACCGAAACAAGGAATATATGTAATAATATTTAATGAATACGAGAATTGGGCACTCATTACCTCGACTGTGGACCTTTTTGCTCATAGATTAAGTTTGATTTTGGCATGGTCCTTCCTCCCCTACCTCGCCAGTAAACTAAATTTTCCCTTAGTGTGCCAAAAAAACATTTATTGCCATTCCTCCTTATCAAATGTAGGGCCAAGGAATGGAGAGTCGGGGAGAATGGTTTTACATGTATTAATTCAGTAAAACTACTTTTCGTCTTTTGATACGATTCCTATTTATTCCCATCCACATGAATGAAATTTCATACAAAATTACATTCTAGATGGCCAGCCGCCGCCCAGACTGAATAGGCGAAACTGAGTACAAACATCAATAAATCTTTGCATGCAGATCAAGTCAAGTGCATAGAGAAAAAAAAGTTACCTTTAGAATTCTCTCTCTCTCTCTAGAGAAATATTATATGTATTTTATAATAATAAGGGGTACTAAGAAGCAGTTGGTCTGAGGTAACCCCCCTCAAAAAACTAAAAGATGAAGCCAGTAACCCATACAATGGTAGAGAACAAAACTATAAAGAAATAACAAGAAAAAAGAACCACCATGGAAGGAACACTGCCTCTGTCTCTTGTGTGTGTTGTATGATACAAAACAATCGTTGTTTTTACTTCAACTTGCAAGGCTACTTCTTGGCTGTTATTCGCCATCATCAAACGACTCAATTTGGCCACAAATAAAAGTGATTTACAACCCCGTTTCTTTGCCTTTGCCTTTACAACAATCTGCCCCTCCACTGTGACTCTATGGATTGCTTTGCCCATTTTTTTAAATGAAAAATGGCAATTTTAATCCTTTCCCTCTTCACTACACACAAAGAGAAGTGGCTCTGTGGAGTATACATGAGAGATGTGCATATGAGAACATGTACACTCCATGGAATGGATTGAATTTGAAGAGTCCATGCAGAATCTAACCTACAAACATTAAATCATGGGAAGATGGAAACATTATCATGAGACATCCAATGAACTCATAGTTTACAACGAGACAATACATATATCAATTATTATTATTCAAACAGTTATGGGGCATCCCTTAAAAATCACTTAATCCTTCCCCAAGAGAGTCTCTCCACACAAGACAAGAAAAAAAGAAATATATAATAGGCAAAGCTTAAAAAATTCATTCCTCACCGTCCATCTTTCTTTTTATATTTTTCTTGTAGGCTAATAAAACTCCATGATATCTAGAACTTGTAAAGTTCACACAAGTGATTTACTTCCAGGTAATTTTTTTTTCAACACACAACCAACAACCAACATTCATCGTTATAATGCTAACCATCCTCATGAAAACTGTGTAAAGGATAATGGTCTCGTGTAATAACCCTGGGGAAGATGTCAACATGCCTGACTCTGCAATTTGTACAAAGGAACAATTTCTCATTCCTACAGAATATTTTTACAAAGACATGGAAGCACTATGTACAAGAGCCTATTTTTGAATTCATGTGATTTGTGATGATTTCAGTGTCATTAATCTAAATGTTAATAATCAGGAAAGGACTTGTCTTTATATTAATAATTCAGGTAACCGTAAACTAGGAAGACTGTACCATTACAACAAGACAAGTTACATTTTGGGAGGGGAGGAGTATTGAAAAAAATGGACAAAGTTGAGAACAAGGAATATGATCAAAGAAGGAAATGCATCATAACAGAGCAAAAACTAAAAAAGGGAGATAAACTCTATACTACACTCCGTGATAAAAATATGAGATAGACTTCTTTTTTTCTGCTATATGTACAACAACATGAATTCCCTCTCTCAGTTCATCCATTATCGTTAGTTGTACATGTACAAAGTATTTGTATTAGATAGAGTCTCTCTTTGGTATATTTACTTTAAGTTTGGAACTTGAATAAATGTGAAGGTACTTCACGTTTATAGTTTATGGAGCTTTATACTTATATGGCTACATCTTACATCTTAGTCTCCACTCAATTCTTCTTTTTTTCTCCTGACTTTATTGTGTACCAGAGAGTTTTTTTGTATATTCGCTCAACTCATGATTCAAGTCAATAGAAGATTTTCATTGCGGTTTTTTTTCAAGCACCTCATTAGTAAGCTTTACAAAGGCGTTTCTCTTCTTGTTGGGCACTAAAAGATGAATTCTTCCAAAAGTCCTCAAGTGTATACCTATATTTACTATGTGCATGTGTACATGGGCCAAGTAAAATAAATCAAAAAAAATTGATTCCTCTCATCCATCCCTGTAATGCAATAACATTACCAACTATTTTTTCACACAAATACAAACATCCATCACATTTTTTGCTGACTTTTGTATTAACCTCAATCTCATCTCTCTCAACGGTCCAGGTAATTCTCTTTTTTCTTTTTTTACAAAATGGCAAACATAGAAAGAGAGAGTCTTGAATGAATTTTAATATTTGCAAAAATATTATACAACAAAATTCTTCATTCATTTCTTTTGATTGTGACAAAGTTTAGCATCGTCACTTACGTCAAAAGAAGAAGAAAAATTATGTAATTCAACGTCTGTAAAGTTTGAGGAACTTTTTTTATTCCTAAAAATTCTAAAAAACAGAATCTTGCAAAAAAAGTTGAACTCTTCCTATTTTTATCTGTAGCTCGTCATGTCTTTTGAAGAAATATTTTTTATAATATTAAAAAAAGACAAAAAAAAATAATGTGGAGAAAAGTTAAAACAATTCATATTCCTATCTTATCCTTGTAATTAGCTTAAAGCTCCAGGCAGAGAAGGGGGAAAAAGTAGACGGAATACAAAGAAAAAAAGAAGAAATTACTCGTTAATCCAAAACTTGGAAGGATTCTCAACTCTTGATTCACTAAAAAAAAACTTTTTTTTCTCTCTCTATTCCGTCAAATGAAAAAGTGTGAGCGTTAGAGGAGATAAAAGTTGGCTGGGAAGGTGGATAAAATGAAAAGGAAATGAATAATTCTACCGGTGGACTATACATATAACAGAGTCCATACACAGGTGGTATATACTGCACACTCGACTTGTACTCCTAGTCCTACCACCCACCAAAATGTACGTGACGTAGCGTAATGCGGGCATATAAAAAGAAAATAATAAGAATAATAAGAATTAGAACAAGAGGGAGAGAGAGAAATGAACGTCAGAACAAAGTCTCAACTTTAAAAGTCAGCCATGGAAAATTCAAAGAAAATAGAGCAAGAATTAGGAATGGAACGAGGGGGGGACGAGTGAAAGAAAAAAGGAGAAAAAGATGAAGTGGACTGTGTTATAAATGAAGACGAAGAAGACGGAGGATGGAGGGAATAGTAAAATGAATCAAGGATAAAAAAAAGATAGCCCAAGAGGTCGTTGCCGTTTCTTATGCTGAGTATGATGATCATGTAAGGTACACTGGAGTCAACCACTCAATAATAACATCAGATTATGTATCATGCTGTGTGTTGTATGAGCTCTGCTTCTTCTTTTTCCCTTTTTCATCAATCTTCCCTTTTGGTTTATTATTATGGTATTGTGGTCAGAACATTAGGGAAAGACTATAAGGGATGATTGACGGGAAAACACGCTCTTTCTCATTTCCCTCATGATCTTATTTTACCTTCGTCTTCTTCTACTACAAATTATGTAATGGTACAAAAACTCATCTGTATAAAATAATTTTGTGATATTACAATGTGACCAAAATTTACTCTCCTCCATGTATACAAGAGATTTAGGGAGAGAGAGTCTAAAGTAAACTGAACCAAATACATGTGCAATACACATTTATTGTGTTCCACCTTTGCCCATTCTTGCGCAACCTATACACCCACATCCGCTCTTGTTTCTTGTCTTATGCCCCTGGGTCTATCTTCATTATCTCATCTGCATTCAGCAACTGAAACTCCTTTTCATACACAACCACAAGAACTGTTGCTTCACAGAAGAAGACCAACAACAAGACGAAGGAGAGAAAATGGTATTCCCTGTACCGTTTTCAGAACAAAAAAATACGAGTCTTAAATTATATAATAATACATAAATATTTTATTTATTATAAATTCATCAAATTTCATTCCATTCTCTCTCTCTCTTATTTGCATATCAAGATTGAAAGTCTATTTCTATCATGTCTCACAAAAGTTTAATGAATCCTACAAATTGCACTAGCCAAAAAAATTGAATGTACAATTCTCATCATCATTTTGGTGATATTTTTCTTCATCTTTACAAGATTATGAGTATGCCAAATGCCTTTGAACACTTCACCGTTCCTTCACTTGACTAGCTTTGACAGCCTCAAGCAAGGGAAAAAAAAAGTTAAAAAAAGGATGATTACACTCCATTGCATCTCTCTCACCATTTCTTTTTACACTTTTTATAGATAGACGTGATATACATGGGCCCATAGGAATAAATTCACATGATAAACTTTTTTTTGCATCTAATCCCATCATGTTTCCAAATGTATGCACACTCAACTAACTTGAATAAAAATATAGACAGACTTCATCCAAGCAAATTTGTCTTTTTTCTCTCTCTCTCTCTCGACAATCACAAGGGACAAGAGGGAAGAGGAGATGAATAGAAAATGCACAAACAGTTTTTTTGTGAATGGTACAATGAAAATTCTTTGAAAGATCAATTCAATAATTGCATATTGCATTTTCCTTTCATGACTGCACTTCCCGTAACTCCCAAAATAAATAACTTTTCAGAGTCGACATTTTATGTACAACAATATGTAAAAAGTATATTAATAAAAATATGGTTTGGTATGTTATACATAAGAAGAAGTAGAAATCAAACATGGCTCTCGAATCCGTTCATCATCATCCACAATATTTCAATTCCACCCTTGGCATTATATTATCCTGTCTAGCCTGGCACCAACCTCTTAATTTGATTCGATTCCCTTTCCATAATTCTTCTCTCCAACTTTTTTCTCTTTTTTTCCAAAGACACAAAGGCCAAAGGAAGAACAATCTTTTTCGTCATTACATCGAATCATATCGAATCAAAATCACCAAGACAGAATAATAAAAAAAAATCCCCAATAAGATAGACCAAAAAAATGATAATAAAAAGACGATAAAAATGTAAACCTTTCTAATCTCAATTAATGTTTCACAATCTCTCTCAACTCTCTATGTACACTCCAGTCGTCTGTGTGTATAAGTCTTTGCCAGGAAATTTAGAATAAACTGTATGGATAATTTACAACTTTACCAGCCCCTCCTTTTTTGGTTTCTGGTTGAGGTTACAAATGGCTTTGGCGTTAAAAAAATGCTGTGTCGTTAATTTTCTAATAATAATTACTACAACAGTTAGTCTGATTCTCATTAAGAAGAACAAGATTACTTTCCCTTAAACTTTTCATTATTCTAATCGAAAACTTTAACTCGTAAGTAGCGCACTAATAATGTTCACATAGAGCGCACACTGCTCAGCATTTTGGCTTTGGCATGCCCTAAACATGTACCCCACTAACTAATCTTGGTTGTTTATTATACTTATATGTATGTAATGTGGATTGGTGAGTCTTTAAAATTTTTTAATAGAGACATCATCAACTCATAATTCATAATGTCTTTATAATATGTCATCATTATATTTAATCAAAACTTCTTCTTTGAACGATGAGAAAACTATCATCTCTTAATTTTTTATGTATTTGTACATGAAATCATGACAAGGCATGCCATGGTTCCATCCATTTTATGTATACAAAAAAAATTACTACTACATTCAACGAGTATCATAAAGTTAACCTCATTTAGTTAAAGTAAGAAACTCTGACTCATTCTCAACAAAATAATATTCCTCGTACAAGGAGGATCAAGAAATTGTTTGAAAAATGATATTTTATACCTTCCGATACAAAAATCAAATATTTTTTTTTGCTTTAGTTGACAAAGTCAAGTAGGACATGAAATAAAGATTAAAATCTTTATGTTCCATCTCCAAACTATTTTCGTTTCTGAATTTCTCCCATTTTTTCAAACACTGATTCCATATTTTAAAATGTTGGAAAAACACTTGTGCTATCATGAGGACAAGCTGGTTGACTCTTGTGTGTGTACAATGTTAGTCACTCTTTACTTCCTACATAAACTAACCGCACTGGGTACTCAGCAATGCAAACACACGATTTAATATTCAAATAAGACACAAGTATCATAAAGTCTCTTGAAAAGTACAGTTGTTATTAATAATAATCTCAATCAAAAAATATAGAAAATTTTAAAATATAACTACAATGCAATAAAATGTGCAATATAAATTTTAGAGATAAATTATGACTAGACATATGCAACAAAATAAACTCACCTACTCAAATTTATTTTAAGACTTTGTTTTTTTTTCAAAAAAAATGGTTAAAAATATGTACGAATCATTCACTAATCATAATTATCTTAATAGGAGTACACCTTTGAAAATAATTTTTTTAGTACAGAGATAGACAGAGGAGACTCTCCCTGCCTGACCTTATCAAAAAGTAATAACCCCAAGAAACATTTTTATAACTCATTTTTCCTTCATTAAATTACAAGATTACAAGGCAATGAAACCGAATTACTAGGAAGACTCTCAACTCCAATCACCGACTCTCTCTCACTCAGGTGTGTATATCTGTGTAGTGGAGTGGATTAATAATAAGCAAAAACCAACTAATGATTCATCCCTCCATAAAATAATGACGCCAGGTAAGTACAACAAGAATCATGATAATAATAATATAATAAACCTACGCGTCTACATCATGACCATCCATGTATCCTTTGAAAAAGACTCTCGAAGTCCAAGTAAGACTTTGAACAAGAGATGCTCATAATGGATGATGGTGGATAATAAATACAATGCAGAAAAAACTGTACTGTAGGTCAAGCTCAAACTCATTTTATTCTCTGCTCATCCTCCACTTTATACCTCTCTATTCTTTTGTATTTATACCTATGTACATGTTCATATCATATATCGTATCGTCCATTAAAAAATACAGAAAAAAAGAATAGTGCATCGTCGTTGATCGACGTAGAAAATTTCTTTCTCTTTCTTTCGTGGTTGGGGCTTATTCATCCACTACAAGATCCACACCAGCATGCAAATCAAGAACGGGACTTTTTTTTACACTCGCACTTCATCAGGAAAAACCTAGACAAGGCATAAAGAAGACAAGCCACCACCTGAAACATAACGTCCAACAACATCAAGTACCATCATTGAGGGGATGAACAGGAGAGGCGACTGTCACTGGCAAAATGGGAACATTGGTATTGTTTTTTTTCATACACTTCAAGCCAAAGTCTCTCTCTCTAACATCAACCTACCTTTATTCTTTTTCTTATCTCATCTTCTTCATAGTCATCCTACTGACATCAGTTCCCTCTCTTGCCTTTTACCTACCCACATCAACCCATCCGTACATTTTCCAAGAACGTTATATACCCATGAAAAAAAAGTTTTCATAGAATATTTGCAATTAGTTATCTATACACTCAAAAAACTCTACGTGGACATTATTCTTCATCTTCCGTCCACACCATCCACATAAATACACTTGAAAGATTTTTGTAAATGAGAATCTTTATAAAAAAAATCTTCCCCCTTTCATATAGATTTTGCAATAAGTTTAAGTATACATAAAAAAATACCAAAAAGTATTCAGAATGAGGAGTGAGGAGGTGGACGTAACTTATGTACATACCAAGATACATCTCAGAGGACTGTCAACTCTTTTTTTAAAAAAATACAAACTGTACATTTATCTTAGTCGAGACGTATTTAACAAGGAAGACAAAAAAAAATGGGATTTTTTTTACAAAAAAGAATTTAGCGTTTATTTTTTCGGACGAAACCACCCCACACAGACAGAGGAAGGGAAATCCATTAAAAGACAATTTCCATGATACATAATACAGTGCTCGTAGTTAAACTGAGAGTTTATGATCAACTCAAAGAGGCGGCTGTCAAAACAAACGAGACAAGAGGGCTAGGATTTTTTAAGAATAATTTTCTTTTCTTTTGATGTAAGATGAAAATCTTTTAAATTCAATTTAATATATTTCAATTCGTATAATACGGGATCCCCCCAGTGTGAATGTAACAATCAGAATAATATTTAAATGTAAGCAAACAAGTTGAACTCTGCCTATCTATAAAAATCTGTAAAAAGAAGGAGATTTACGTGTATAATTCGTATTCATTAATGAGTCAAACAATTCGATCCGGATTCTCTAAAGAGGATTCTCTTCAACCTCCTGCTCTTCCCAACGCCCACACCACCAACTCTACGTAAGTTACGTGTCAACAATCTCTTACACTCTGTCGTCCTCAAGAGATGAATCTACACAATCCTTAACTTGGCTTGACTACGTTTCCTTATTCATTCCTTTTGACCACCACCAAAATGCACACCTGCATCGTCTCTTCTCTACTGGACAGAGAGTACACACAGACTTGTGAGGTACGGCCACATTAATTTACTTCATATTAACAACTCGACAATTGTCTGTATGTTTTCAGCAAAAAATACTTTAAACGTTTCATAACAAACTTCTTCTTAGAACGACTCCAGGTGACTTTTTTTCTTTTTCAGTAACTTCCCTTTGACCCCGTAAATCTTTTCCTCTTATTGTTGTCCACACAAAGGTTTCTTTTTTTACATGAAATTTCTCTTACGTTTGTTAAAACGTTTAAAATTTGTTTTTTTTTTTGAAAAAAGACGCCAACACAATAACCACCTTTAAATTAAAACAAGTATCGAATACCAACTTACGCACTTGTCTACTAATACACAATGACAAACAAAGATAAAATACAGGTACAATCCCCTTAATCGTAATAATTGTGGATGACGTTTCACCAGAGTTCATGTACATTGAGTCACACTCATCTTATAAATAATGTAATCATTTGAGATCCACTTTGAAAATACATCTCTCTCCATATCTTTAACATGTACTAAAATGTATCATATTCCTGTTACACCTCTTAAAACTTGCTTTTTCCTTTAAGAAAATTCTAAATCAGGTTTAAATTTATTTGCATAACTCATTTTTATATCAAGAATATAAATTTTAATATATTTTTCTCAGAGAGAGGTATGCAACATTAAAAAGTAACCATATTCACATTATTATGGATCTTCATTCCTTTCTATAAATGGTTTCTCTCTCTCTCTCTCCAATCCAATTGGACATTTTTTTTTGCTAATTGGCTACATGATAAGCATAACAATTTGGAAATGGTGAGAAGTGTAGAAATATACAAGTCACAATATTTGTCAAATCTAAAATATATGTACGCATTCTCTCCATGTACATCCACTCCAAGATGGTGACGACAGGGATATAAGGGGGGGTTAACCATGTTTTTTTGTCTCTCCTTTATACAACAATTGAACCATGTACAAAAAAAGATGGTGGGCAACTAACAGCAATGTTTACCTTCTACTTTAATCTTTTTTTGTTAAGACAAAGTACAATTCTCTTTACATTTAGACACAATGAACTGTCTTCACCGAAGACAAAAAACCTCCTACATTAAATTACAAATAGCAAGGGGACAAGAGGGGACAAAAAGGGCGGATTTCGTCAAGAAAAAAAACAAAACACGTGGATTATAAAATTTTGTACAAGATTTTGCAATCTGTTTTTTAAACAAGGAAGCCACCAAAAATAAGTGTTTGAATTGTGTTAAAAAACAAACAAAAGTCATAAAAAAATATTTTGCATATTCAGTCATACTCAGAGTCTGTCTTCAAATATAGAAAATGGTGGGCAGGGTTCGTAAAAAAGGGATTATATAATATTCCTTATTTTCCATTAATCTTGTTCCTGATTGTGATATGTATTCCACTGAATTCTTCAATTGACAATTGAAGCCAAATATGTTTTTATAATCTTTTCTAGTGATTCCCTCACAAGATTTCTATGCCAAGTCTCAAGTTCATGACAAATAAAAAATTGAATGTTAATATTAAAAGGAGTTTTTTTATCACATAGAAAAATTGTAACAGTATAAATGTTGACATTAGACCAAAATTCGACAAGGTAAGTCTCTCATTTTCCCTCCCCATTAGAAAATATGGTGGTCATAAAAAATTGTAAAATTCATTTCCTTTCCCATGTGCACCGTTACTAATTCACTTGACTATTAATAGGGAAAATTACAAGTCAAAAGAGGCAAGTTCATTCCACATTAGTTACATCACTATTTTTTCAATATAAAAAAATTTGTACACATATTTAGTAGTGTAACGAGTGAACTTGTTAGTTTCTTTTTTAAAAAGAAAAAACAACTTATCTGTCCAAACAAGCAACAAATCTTAAAAATACACAAGACATGGAGTGACCATGGAATTCCAAAGACATTCCTTAGGCTGCATGTATAGCGGTGATCAAAGAGAGACAATACCACAATTTATTCAATTGAAATGGCCACTTTTTAAATTACTATTGTTCACCTTTTTCCCCATGCTAATTACTCATTTCCATACATTGTCATATCTAACAGGTATGTGCATATATGTTGGGGTATATGGAAGAGAGGCGCTATATCCTTTGAAAAAGAAGTTAAAGTGAATTGAATATCTTGATGTGAGGGAACCAATGGAGAGAGAGGAGGAGATGGAAGAGGAAATCACTTAACAATCTCATAATGTCTTGATAATATATTTTTGCAGGAAAAGCTACTTACGTACACAATATTAGATCAAGTCTAGTTTCTTCTACAGTTAGTTTACCTATATATGGAGCTATGGAGGAGAGACCAAAAGTCATGAATTATTTTTTCAATGTTAAAAGGTTACCAAGAATTCAAAAATTTTACTTGCAAAAAAAAGGATTGTACTGTTCATCCACAAGCAATGCAATGTATTGATCTTTTTTTATTTATCAAGATATGAAATAATGTCTCAAGATATTCACGTGATCATCAAAAATTCATCATTTAAAACACTATCCTTGTTATATAATATTCTAATGTATTCGTAGTGTTGAAGAAATCATCTCCATACAAATTTTACAAGTTTTACACTCACTGTCCCAAAAAATGGAGAAACAGCTTGAGCTCACACGCTCATCGTTTTTAGTTTTGACAAACATAAATATGTTATTTTTTTTGCTTACTTGTATGGCAGCTGGCAAGTAAAACTTTTAACGAAGATAAATATGTAACACAAAGACGTAAGACCACTCTAGTTTTTTTTTATAAACAAAATTGCATTTAAATAAATAACAAACTATTATTATATGATCAACATTGACTCGTGTTTCTTTTTTTCTCTGACGCACATCTTCAAATTCCTGAGCCTCTTTTGGTTTACCTGTTGTACAAAAAAAATTTTTTTTGCTTTATGAATATATCTATGACTTTGCTCTAGAAAATGTGAACTGTTTTCTTACGGGGAAAATTGGCTTTACACATGATTATGACTTTTGTATGAATCTATAATATATTCATGTAATATTCAACAACATCTCGAGAAAGAATTTCTTGAAAAGAAATGAATGAATTTTATATTACATTTATTTTATGTAACATATGCTCTCCAACATAACATGACAATTACCCAATGCACAAGTTTAACAATGCTCAATGTTCTTGTATGTTAGCACAATTTGAACATGAAAAAAAAGCAAGGACGAGGAGAGAGAGAGACCCAGGTGTGGATAAAAATTCTCACATTTCATCTCATCTCTTTGTGTGTGCATTGCCTGTAAAAACCATCTGGTATTTATTTTTTCGGCTTTCTAAAAAACTTGAGTATAATGTCCAAACCAAACCAGTCAATTCAATCTCATAGAAAACCACCACACACAAAGAGAGAGAGAGAACCAGAACCACAACCATCAATTGATTTCCCAAATAACTAATGAAAGAATATCAAATGAAAATTCTACTAATACCAACAGCCAGCCCAACCAGTTAGAAAAAATAATATTGGTTGTCACATTAAGGGAAACATGGGGAATTTTTTAATGATAATAATAAGCTAAAAATGTTTTGAGAAAATTCTAGCAAATTTTTTATCATTAATGATTAATGATGCTGATCTTGTGGGGTCGTTGAATTAGATTGTGGAAATCTCTCAAAAAAAGAAGAATTCTTGATGATTATTGCCTACAATGGTAATTCCCAGTCTCCTTGCCCCATTCTCCAGTATCAATAAAAATGAGAGTACTAATGAAAGGAAAGTACGGTTATTGGATAATTGAACAAGGTGCAAAATGTAATCACAGTTGGAGTCTAATTATAGAAATATTCCATGTATAAATAAGAGATATTTAAGAGTCTCTGACATCATGATGGATTGCAACTAGTGCAAGTGCAACGGGTAAACGAAGAGTCATGTTGTCTATGTTATAATTTTGTACACATTTCGAGTCTACACATGATCTCATTCCATGTCACCGTCACCCACTTTTTTTTTCTCCGTCTACTCCACACACACACGAGCGAGTTGTTCAAAAGTTTTTAGCCTTCAGTAGTACCGAATAAATGTGACGATATTTTTTTTAGTAAAAGAGAGCCAGCTGTAAGAAAATGAACATTGGGAGGAGTGCCATAGATATAAAATGGGAGTAGGTACAAGGCACCCAACTTAAACTTACTCGTCAGTTCTAAAATTGATATTTTTCTCTTTCCACGTGCACTGCAACTTTACCTCCGTCTCTTTTTATTTGCTCAAAAAAAACTCGGGCTGTTCACCTAAATATGCAGTTTACCACTGTGGAGTGGTGGTGTCCCCTACAAATGTATGTGCATCCTTAAATCGGAGGAAAAAAATGTTTTTTGGCTTCGCATCGTAGCACATATAAGAACACAAAGGCAGTGGTATAAAAATATAAAGAAGACACATGTGGATTTTAGTCCACACACACTTGACGTACCAAAAAACCTGTCTGCATATTCCTATATAGCTATAACAGACTGCAGCCAAAAGTGATGCATGGAGACTATTTGTACATTATGTAATAGATTACTCTCTCATATAACATACATCTCTCCTGCGGTAGAGCATACACATCAAGTCTATTTCTATTAGACAACGCCAACAAAAGTCAAAAGACACCGTGTGTGTGAATTGTATGTAGCCAATCTCAAGGAGTAGAAATTGGCATTGGTTCCTCCTCGACAACGACCTCATCGGGTAAATCATCAAGTCTGAACTGAGGGGAGCATAATATACATAAATACAATAAACGGAGTATCCAGAGTGACTTTTAATACCTCATAAATCTGAAACAATACTTTTGTACATGGAAGGCCAAAAAAATTATAGAACATTTAATGAAAAATGATAAACCCCTTTAAATTGTACAAAACGGTTATTGAAATAGGAAATGAAATCATAATCATTTTTATCCAACTTTTACATTATACAGCATTCAGTTTTTACCACGAGTAAAAATAAATGAGAATAAATGCACTGCACTAAAAAATGCAATGAGCTTTAGCTTGTCTCCTTTCCCTGATAACTTTTCATTTTGAAAAGATGGACAACCGGGGAATTGAAGGTATACATACATGGGCAAATAATGTTGAATGTTTCATTAGATATAAATATATTATTTTCCACGCTCTCACCAAAAAAAAACAAAAACTTTTTTTTGGTACTTTATTTTCTCTCTGTACGTCGATATATGACCATGAAAAGTGTTGGACTTTTTTTGGGTTTCCAAGCCGTACATGTACATAAGTAAAGTAACTGGTCGTTGATGTTTCGGAGGAACGGCTTAATTAACTTAAGATATAGACATTGAGTGGTATACGCACACAATAGCTCGAATTTATGACGGGGAGCTTCATATCTTACGTAATGTGTTGGAGATAGAAGGAGAGTTCAATTCCTGACATGAGAAAGCCATTCACTTCATTTCATACCATAGCGAGGAGTTTATTTGGAATTTCGTGATGAGAAAAATTATATATGTGTCTTATGTCTATGAAAAAACATAAGAGTCAATTATATATTTTGTGTATACACGCAACACACATTTATATATATTGAGTAATGAATATATATCCTCAAAAAAAACTACATTGTGTGTGTGTGTACAAAAACGAAATAGGAAACTTTGCTGGTCAATCTCATGCTAGGCTGCCAATAATAATATCAAAAGAAAAAAAAAACTCTCTGGACAGTCTTTCACGTCTCTCGTGCTAACTATGAAATTTACAACCGTACTTCTCTTCACATTTCCAAAGTCTGTTTGTCTGTCTTCAACAATCTCACAAACTTTAGTCAATCCCCCCCCCCCTTCATTAAAGTACATAACGGCAAAATTATATTATAAACATACAATTACTTTATGAGAGAGAAAACTAGATTAACTATCAAAACTTTGAACCGAAATTGTTTGTTGCAAAAATTTACAAATAAAAAACTAACACAAGTTTTGATTCTTTGCTGGTCTTGAGTTAAATGTTGAGATTTTTTTTTTCTTAGGAAGACAAAAAATGATTGTTGAGACAAGTCTACAAGAAAATAAATGATCAACAAAATACTCTTAGAAATTTCCACGGTTCATTGGTGGATAGTGAGGAAGAAAAAAGAGTCGTTAGTTCGTCATACTTTTAAATGTTATGTACATTAAACATGTCAAATGTTGTACTACAGTACAAAGAAAATGGCACTTTTGCCTTCTGCTAAAAACCACCAAGGAAAAGTAAAAATGTCAAAAGGGGGACATGATAAATACAAGTTTTTTTGTATTGAATTTTTGTATAGAAAAATAATTACTAGTCGTCATCAAGTCAACCAAAAGTGTCTTGATAAAATTTTGTGGTTTTCAAGTTCTGATAAATCTCAGCTTCCGGCATCATTTCCACACAAAAGTTTTATATTCCTCACAAAAAGAAGGACATTGAGATTTTTGTTTGTAACTAAAACAATTTTATTACTTGAAATTTAATATTAATATTCTGACAAAGTATCAAATAAAATGGCAACTAGAAATGAATATGGTCAATTCACATAAAAAAAATTCCCATTTTTTAAAGAGAGAATATGGAAATAAAATTTAAATTCTTTTTTGTCATCCAGACCGTCCTACATCCTAGGGCAGTGGAATAGACAAACTGTAGATTGTAGATACAGACAAATATGTCAGATGATCCTACATTGTTGTCATCAGTGGCAATACTGAAAAAAAAATTAGAGAAACTGCATACCAACAAAATTTCTACACATAAACTCTCCAGTTAACTTAAAGAGAAACCAAGAGTAGAGTAAGGTTTGATGACTAGGAAAAAAATGGGATAGAAATCTTGAAAGAGTGTACGGTATACGAAAGTTTTAAAAGAGACAAACTCGACATGATTCCTGATGACTTTGCCACTCTGGGCTCAGCGCCGGTCCACATTGCAATGTCCAAACGGAGTCAGACACCACACCATGATCTCTTACAAAAACTCACAGAAAGTTTTACAACTCACCAATCCTATACCCAACACTCTATTGCTATCCAGAGAGAGACCGAGAAGCCAACAACAATAATATTATCAGCTCCAAACCACAACACACATTCTACTCCGTATCTAACCTCCCCCTTCATATAACACAAGAAGAAACGTGTCAACATGTAACGCCATATCATCAAATGACATAAAATTGTGTCATATGAATTCCTTCCGAGAAACTTGACCAATGTCCACACAACACAACACACACAAATCAAAGTTTGATCAAATAGACAATCTTCTCCTATAACTTGTTGTACGACGTACAATTCTTTCCTCCATTTTATGACTCCCCATGAAAACAACAAAATGTGAGAAAATTCTTGACTTGGCAAATGGCAAAAGAAAAGGATTAATCAAGGACAATACACATGAAATAATTTTTAAATAGTAAATGTTCCAAGCTATAAATATTTTTCATATTTTTTGATGGTAAGAAATAAAGAGGAGGGACAGACATTGATCCACTTTATTCTTGTTGTCAGTGTGCATGGCCTTCCTCTTCCCTTGATCCATGTAATCCCCGTGTATAGCCATTGAAGAGATAACCAAGGAATGGATGGTGGGGGTGATATATGAATTTGGTTTTATTTTACACACAATTCTTCTTAAAAGGGGAATCCAATGCTCTCAGACTAGAAAGACAGGAAATTGCTCACGTGAGTGCAAAGCATAAAAAGGGACGTACATGGTTCCTTCGACCTCTACCATTAATCATCAAACCAAGATTGAGTTTCCAGGACAAACGACCGTCTTTTGTTGTAACCGAGAGAGACACCAACCCGAGTTAGTTAACAAGAAAAAGATCATCAATACTTTTTCTCTCTCTCTTTTATCAGACTTTTGCGAAACGTCAAGGAAAATGGAGACAAGGGAAGAATGAACGATCCTTGTCAAAATTATTGGAAAACTTTCCATCTTCATTTCCCACTCCCCACAATTTTTCTTCATTTCTCATATCCATCCAACTAAAATTTTACTATAATTTGTCCACCATTCAAATAGATTAAAGATTACAGATTCAGCCCAAAAAATTTTCATGCCCTTGCAATCTAAATTGTCATAATAATTCTCCATATTTTTTTTTTTGCAAAAAAAAAACTAAAATTATGACTCATCTTGTAATATTTAAGAATGTGCTAAAATGGTCTATAAATGCCAAAAGTTCCATTGCATTCAAAGCCAATTCAAAAGTATCGACCTTATAGGACCAATAAAATACAGTGGGAGAGTTTTAGTTAGGGCCTCTCTCTCTCTCTGTGTTGTACTAGCACCCTTAAAGTCTTTTTGGAATAAGTAGAGTAATATCTTTTATTATTGCCTCTTTGTACCCCATCGGTTTGACTTTTACTCCAAATCATATTTTATGTTTTATGGAACCGGTAAGAGATTTTCACATTTTATCCCTCCATGTGTCTCCCTTGTAATAATCATGGGAGAAAATATAGGCTAAGAGGTTCCCTCGAATTCATCCTCTCTCTCTCTCTCCAATTCTATATAAAGAAACCTTAACCTTTGAATGTATGCTATAAACTATGCAATTGAAAATTTATGGAATGGAGCCATGAGCCAAGAACAAGATGAAAACTTGGTACTTACATAATAATTTTTGTACATGTACATACCCCCCCCCCCCTCCCCTAGTTTTTACTTAGTGCCTCACTTTACAGTAGAATAAGTCGGACATTTCTACATCATCAAATCATTTTCTTTTTTGGAGGTAAAAATTTCCCTGTCCTCAAAGAAAATATTTGAAAAAGGAAAAAATGTTTCAAATGGAGAGCACCCAATTTCCATAGTAGACAAGATACAATGTAAAAAGGATAGTTATTGAGGAAGACATGGCTTATTAGACTTCCTTTTTACTGTACAGTCAACATTGGTTCCCTTGATTTTTAGTCCATTTACGTGTCTACTTGTGCGACAAGGAGGATGAGAAGAAAAATGTGTGAAAAATAATATTGCGTTGAAAGTTATATTACAATTTTATGTGTTAGAAATTGGGTGAGTTTTTAATATTTTTTTGAAACTCCATACTTTGTCACTCCATTCCCTTTTTTTCCAACTCTTCAATTCTTCCTTGAGTCCACACAGGGGAACTCAATTCTCAACGGGCATGAAATAGAGACAAGTCAGTCAGGGAGAAAGATCACAAACTGTACACTTGACATATATCAAGTTTACAGGAGAAAAAAATCTAAGTCAGACAGGCAGTTTGGAGCATATGGTACAATGGACATTATCTCCAAATTATAATAACTCATGTCCCCCAAATCCTTCCCCATCAACAAGAGTAAACAATTTTTGAAAAATTACTTGTCATGTCAGGCCAGGTTAAAATAATTTATTTTTTTTTGAAAAAAATAAAGTAACGGAATTTGGGTAAAAATTTGCTATTTTAAATACTTTAGTTTCTCATTTTATTCTAATGAGGTGGGAATGGTGTTAAAAAATAACGGTTATTTTATTGTTTGATGATTTTATACCGCCATTTCATGATTATAAGTTTATTTTTATAGCCATTAGCCAGTACAAAATAATTCCTTGGTATATTTTTCCTTGTCTTTTTTTCAAATGGAGATTGAGACGTTGCATGCATGGAATAAGTGATAGAAAAAAAATATGAGTTGAGTACAACTAATGTAAACTTCCGTAAGGTTGTAATGTTGAATACAAAAAAGGGACATGGCAACTCAAAAAAGTTTCCTATCATATTTCAATCTCACTCTCATTACATTATACATAATATATATTCAAAAGTCTCCTCGGCCGGATATTGATGAAGAGAGAGGAGGTAAAGGTAGAGAGAGAGAGAATAGTGCATTTATCGAGATCAAACAGAACATGATATATAAATTACTAGACATCTCGAGTAAACACGAGACCTCAACCTATATATCATATTATATCCATTTTGATATCAAATACACTTGAAATGATGGGGCTGTCCCGTTTTTTTCCTTTAAAAAAAAGTTCCAAATAAAAAACTCCACGGAAAATATTTCTGAATAATTTTCTCATTTTTTCCCCAATCCATCCATGATCCATCATGTATCAAAAAAGACTTTATCTCTAAAGTTTTTAGTTTGTCAGACTTAAACCCAATCTATTGAATACTAAATCCAACTTTATTTACATACATTAAATTTAGCAAAAGAGAAATGGCTCAGCCATTCCACACAAAAAACTTATTTTTTTACAGTGTACAAAATACAGAATATTTACTACTAACACAGAAAAAAAACATTATACAAATCAAAGTTAGAATAAATAGTGAACATGTTTATGCCAAATAGTTTTTTGCCAAGAAAATTTCATTTAATGTTCTCTTCTGTTCAATTTCGCCCCTGTCAAAATTTTTAGTCAAGTCAACTTGTTAAAAAAGGGATACCTCAACTGAAATTTCTCAATAAATGAAAAACGTATTATTTTTACTAGAGTAAATTTACCAGATATTTTACTTCTCCTCCCTCTTTTCCACCATTTTTTTAACTTAATAAAAAATTAAATAAACAAGGACAGGTGACTGAAATGAAATCAAGCAACAAGTGTAGCTGTAACATTATAAATTCTTCTTCTTTGTAAAAATTCCCTTGAAAAACCGGCACACAAATTTTGAAACAAAGTTTCAATAACAATTTAAAGACACTTTTTTTATATAAAAGAAAAGTTAAATTCCCTCCACAAAATTTGTCACTCTCCACTCTACTAACTTTTAACTCTGAAATCCTCCAAAAAAGTAAATTTTTGGTAAAGTGATGGATAGCATGAGTAAGAATGGTTTGTGAAATGAACATTGAGATTTTGAGATCACCTTCAATTCTTTTCGTTTCATTGATTTTTTTTTTGTTCAATTGAATGAACTCCTACCTGAGCAATATTTGTGTGTATAAGAATAACATGATCATAAATCCTTGCTTCACGCAAAGTACCCCCATAAATTGTAATCTGTGTGTAAAAATCAATTTTAAAATTAAATTTGTCATTATTTAGCCCTACAATTACTGTAAAAATTGATTGTACTCTGCCTGTAGGGTGTGTTTTCTTGGCTTAGCTGCTCTGTAGGCAGGATCTATCATTAAAAATAGGATACAAGACAAAAAAAATGCATTCACCAAGTGCTCCAAATAGAACTTAGTCACGATTATTGATGTGCATGTGCACACAGGCCTCTCTCCTGCAATTTCAACTTTGTCCTGTCACAATTCCACAATTCCCCCCCCCCTCAACCCCTTCCTCCTTATACATTACAATCTGTCTGAGTTTACTTATTTAGGTGGCACGGCATCTTCTCCCTGCATTCTTCTCCTCCTTGAGACTTCAAACAAGGAGAGTTGTACATATGGGGGGACTTACATAATTGAAATATTTAATACTTGGAGTGGGACTAATAGGAGAAATATGTACATGATAATAATAATAAAAAGAATATTTCGTGTAAGATGCAAAGTCTTTAATGTGAGTTAGATGCTGATATCAACATCTGCTGATATCTGGATGTGGCTGTCATGCCTTCATTTATTCTTTTTTCTATATTATCATGCCGTCATCAATATCGAGGAAACTGACTGTGCTGTGGAGATGGTACACGCAGCTCAAATAATTTCCACACATTGCATTGTCGACACAAAATGCATCTCACATCTTTTTTTAGTGACTTTATCGATTCTTTATTCATTCATGGATAACAAGACACTTTATAGAGTCCTCCATTATATCTTATATCAGCCCAAATCCCGCATACATTATAAATTATTACAGACATCAATTATTGCATCTATATAACTTCAAGACATTCTCTCTCTTCTGTACATACAAAAATACAAAGATATGTGACTGCCATATCCCTACAGTCTACAGTACACCAAGGAAAAAAAAAGTTTACTCTATATATACAACAGAGACTCTTCCTCCATCTCCGACTTTGATGCCGGGTTAAAGGATGAAAGAAACGAGGGGGGGGGGGGAAGAAGTTGCCATGTAAAGAAACTTCATCTTTAGCCTTCACATTGTACAATGTACATGTTGTATACATGAAATCTCTGTCTCTCTCTTGCCCTCCTCCAAAGTATAATAATCCTGGAATATCCAATGGGATATATTCAAGTTGCCGACCAAGGACCAAGAGAGAGAGACTCGTTCTTTCCTTTTGTTGTTCCTTTTCCCTTCTGTTCATGAATCTTCTCTCTCTCTCTCTCTCTTCATGCATTCAAAAAAAATCCTTGTGCCTTGTTCACATACAACTTTTCCATGTTACTCATCTCTCATGGAGAATTTAGACACTCAACAGAGAGAGAGAGAGTACATAGAGAGAGAATTGAGATATAATTCTCAAGTTTCTACATGTTCTATCCTGTCTCTTCCATTCCCATCCAACTAGCCCCATTCACTCTGTGTTAATAATTACACTTTACTTCTCAGGGTCTCAAATTCAACAACCAAACGAAAAAAAAAATATCTTGAGCTCCCTCACACTGCCCGACTAACAAATTCAGTGTGTGAGACACCAGAGTCGAGATACTTAAAAAAAAATATCTCCCCTCTTTAAGAGCAAAAAGCTCATGAATGTGTGTCTCTTGTATAATATTACATTTTATAAATCCGCCACCAATTGAGCCGTCGTCAAACTCCCCCCCCCCCCTCTTTTCGCTCTACCTCCAATACTCTTTTTTAACTAGCTAACTAGATGAGCCCATCACTTGATTTACGCATCGTCGTATAATCTACATAAACTTGCATCCATACAGGAACGACATGTGTCTCTTGTAGTGTTTCTCCAATGGAGAAAAGAGGGCCTGTTCCTTGTTCACAATTAAAATCCTCGAGGATAATGAAAGTTGACTGAATTTATATTTGTAACACAAGTCCCTGGCTTTTAGTAAAACTTGGGACTTTATTCACAACTAGCTTGTGCACTAATAAAATTAAAAAAAATCTAAATGAAGTAAAAGGAGAGAAGCTGGGGATAATACGGCATAAAATTTTATTATAGTTTGATTTTGGAAAACTATGTGGAGAAAACTAGTGCAATGTGCAAAGTGAGGGAGAGGATGGATGACTACAGGCAAAAACAGACAGGGCTAAGTGAATTGAAGGGAGAAATAGTAAAGGGTTGAATAACAAGGAAGAAGAACCCAAAATTCTACTTGTACTCACCAACTTGTCCATTTTGAACGTATATTTATATAGCAAATGTAGTTTAGTTTTTGTGCATGAAGGGAGAGTCAAAAAGGAGGAGCAAGAGCAAAAACGGAAGAAAGAAAGAAACGCGAGGGTTTCCACGACAAGTTCCCATTTTATCGCCTACATTAAGCCTTTTAATCTTATTCTGTCTGTCTCAACCTATTATTATTGTTATTACTCCGTGGCACATGTAGCCATTCTGTCTCTCTTCTCTCTCTCTCTCTAGTCTACCACATCACAGATACCAAAAAGACTCGTCTTTTTCATCATTGTCATCATCTAAAACATTTTTTGGCCCCTACCCTACACTACACTCTCCCTCTGTATTATCATTTTGGTTTGAAAGGAAAAAGTGGACGTGTATAGCCATTCACCATTTAAAATATTTAGGATGGCCACATACCGTATGTAAAGAGACATGGAAAATATGGGATATCACACAATGCTAAAATATTATACAAAAAAAATAATATTATAATATGCTTTCATGCTTCCTATTTTCTATGCAAGTTATTTAAATGTCCGGTAGTGTGTGTACATATAAAAATAAAAGAGTATGACAACACGCTGCACTAGAGGGGACAGTCAAAAAAACGAGTTGTTGAGCTTTGGAAAAATATTACAATACACTTTCAACCCTTTTTTAGCTTTTGAATTTTTTTTTTTTTGGCTTTGACTGACTGCTCCTGTAGCGTCATTTTCTTCATGGTGAATTTAAAATTTTATACTTTTTTAGACTCCTCTCTACCATGAAATTTACATGTGAGATGATGACGATGTGTTGCACCAACATTTTCATGTCCTGCTCTCATTCCCATTCAGTCCATTCCTTACCCGATTCCCCGTTACATTTTCCCTTTAATCATTTCTTTACTCTAAATGAGCAAAAATCCTCTTTTCCTCCGCCCTCCGTTTTAGCATCAAAAAAATAAAATCCAACTTGATTTTATCAATCCAGCTTCCGGAAATTTTTAAAGGGAAAAAAGAGAAGGGGAGACAGATTTAGAGCTATAATTTATTCCTTTACCACAGATAGAGGAGGAAACCAAGTAAATATTTATTTAATCCATCCCCTCATCTACTCTTTTTAAAAACTCACATTTAAAAGTTGAATCTGTAGTTGGATATAGCATTTAAATAATAAAACCCACGCGGGAATGGAAAAAATTTGAATTTAAAATTTTACAACATGGAATATCATAATAAACAATTTTTTTGAAGGCCCCAGAGAATCCTTCTCTGTAAATTATATACCACAAATGTAAAGTAAATGCCATAGCCACGTATTTAATTCTTCATCATTCTCTCTCTCTCTCTTACACTGATTCCTTAACAAAACTGAGAGAACCCTTTCGTCCTTGTTGGAGAAAATATCAGAGCTTAAAAAACATTACAATAAGGTTCTGTAATGCTGGAGTCAGGAATCTGTACTGGAGACTTAACCAAAGCTCTGGAATTCAACAAGAACAAGAAAGACAAGGGGGAGAGGAAGAATTATATAGCTATAAAAAGGAAGAAGAGATACTTACAAGTGTATAATAAGATACAAAGGGAACAACGACAACGTCTAAATTTCTAATCGAGAAAGAGAGGAGCGATGAGATCAATTTCTGAGTCATTCTTGACAACGTTAGCATTTCATGTGAGCCATCATAGTCACATCGTACACACTGCAAACATTGTTTAAATTTGAAGGCTCCGGATGTCTACAGACTAAAGACATGTACTGATATAAAGAGAGAGAGAGAGAGATGATATATCGATATATTGTTTACATTTGATTCCATTATATTGAGCAAAATAATAGGGGAGGAATGGAAAAGAGTATGGAGTTGGATTGGAACCATGGTTTTTGGTAGAACACTTCATAGGTTTCTTTTCTAACAGGACATAAAGGGAGTTTTATCTTCCCTTCTATTGCCCTCCTCAGTCTTGATCAATTCTTATCGTACATGAGAGCTTTACATACCAAGCCTGGGTCTCTACTACCTACCATCACACTTGAGTCATATGTTCTAAAGAAAGAAAATTCTATACTTGTGTCAAATCCCTAACTATCCCCCCCGCAATATCCAACAAAGGCGAGTACAACTACATAGACAGATTTAAAGAGGGGAGATTTTTATTCTGGTAGACTTGAGTCAGAGAAGCCTATACCCCTCTCTCCCTCTCTGTCTAGGTCTGGCTTGGAATTGAAGTTGAGAGTCGGACTTTTTGTATTACATACGGGGGGAAGGCTTGTTGTACAGTATTCGGGAGGGTGTGCAATAATAATATATTCTGAGGACGTAGATGTAGTAACAGCTTCAACGAGCCCAAAAGATCGATCCATTCCATATTTAGCTACTATTCTCCGTCTCCCCTTCAACCACTTCTACACACCACCACAAATACGAAACCATTTTAATAGAAAATTTATTGAAAATTTTTGGGATTTTCATGACTGTTCCAAAGAGCTTTTGGCATAGTCATATAATGCGACAATCACCTTTTTTACACAATCCCTCGAGCATTAGTAATTTATTATCATGAGTCTCATTCATATATAACAAATCTTTCAATGGGATGACGGATGAGTACAAGAAGCCAAGGGAGATGACAAGGAAGGAATTTTGTTTTTTTTATAATTAATTTCTCCATGATTATTATTCGTACATGGAGACTAAAATCGTCAACAGACTGCACATACAAACACGTCTGGATAAATATTTGAGTCATAGTTATGAAATGATAAGACTATTAGAGGGCTATGTATAGTATATTGTAATCATCCGTAAATCTACGTTGATTATTTGTTCATACAGGACATAGGAGTACAAACAGAGACAGTGCAATGTGGTCACATAAGGCAGGAGTTAAATTGAGTAGTCAATGGAATACGTTGAGTCAATAAATTGATTTTAAATTGCTGCTAGGATATAACTGCCAACTCCGATTATTTCGAGTCATCGGCCATAAAATGAATATTCATTTTTTTGTAGTTTACAAACGACAAATGGAAAATCACAGTATGGAGTAAGTGCATTAATTTTATCAAATCTTTCAACAGCATCAGTGGCTGGGTGTTTATAAGAAGGAGGAAAAAAATTAAGTCTCTTAATTGAAATGTGAAGTGTATCGTGAGAGTCAGAGGTTGAATCAGAGCAACCAGACGATCTGTCTAACCTCAAGATTACATAAGAAGTATTTGCTTTTTTTTAATACATGAGAGAGAAAAAAATGTATAGCAAAAGTGCCAATAGTAAATGAGAGATATAAATTTACTATAGGTACTAAAAAGAAGAGTTCATGGCACTCATCGTCAACAAAAACACAAATAATCAAGGTCTAACCATCTACTGTCCCCATGTATTTTTATATACAAAATTTCTTATCAATCCAATTTAATGGAGAGTCTCTCCCTCCGTGTGTATATAAAATATATCCTCATCTCATTTTAGTTTAGTACTTTACATAATGATTCATCCATCAGCACAAATGCTCTTCATCTGTCACTAATTCAAAGTCTCACAGTCGACCATAATTTGACTCCCAACTCTCATCTTGTTTCTTATGGGAAAATGGGGGAGGAATATTTTGGGAATTGGAGACTCTCATCTTCTTGGTGGTTTGAACGGAGTCAAATCAGCTCTCCAAAAAGAGAATTGTAAAACTAAAGAGTTTTATTGTAGCATAAAAAAATAATTGAGGGAACAAAAGGAAGAGAGAGAAAGAGAGTATCATTTTAATCAGGAATAAATCTAGAGACTCAAAACTCATCAAGAAATAGATAATATTCTCAGATAATTTTGACACTGAACGATGAAGGATGGAAGAGATGAAGCGATGGAGGTGAAAATAGAGAAAATCTACACTGTCTATCACCCTCTCTTCCTCATTAGTCTTTCCTTTGTGCTATTTTAAAGAGAAAAAAGGATAGTAAAAGATTCCAGAGATGTTAACCTACTTAATTTCATGGGTGTTCTTATCTAATGACGAGAACTTCATTTTACGACTCCCTCATCCTTCCTCAATTCTTCTCTCTCTCTCTCTCTGCTTTTGTATATTCTCGTACTTTTTTTTTGCCAATGACAATGTGAATGCGGATGCCTGTTATACATCATTAACCTATAAATCCACGCGTGCTGTATTCAAAAATAAAAGACATGTTTTGTTGTTCATCATCTTGATCATCCTATTATTCAATATTCTCCCTCAAAATATTCTCACTAATTCCATCCCCATTTAAAGTTTAAACATACATATCTGTACCTACTACTAAAAAAATGTAGAGAGAGAGAATGTTCATAATCTTGACTCAAAATATTTTCGCTCTCATCGTGTGTTCTCATTCCCTCGTTACCATCACCATTAGGATGAGAAGGGGAGGTTATATAGTTCATGCTACCAAAATTACAGTGTGGATGCTACATATAGACGACACGAATCTAGACGTCGATGAATTTTTCTTGTGGAGGTCGAGGTCTCCTCAACTTTAACGTGCTACGTGTCCCCTACTCAACGCGTGCAAGTAAGAATGATTGGCTGACATAAGAGAGGAGAGGAATGTCATTTATGTACATATGGACCCATGCGAATCTCTCCACTTTTACAACTTTTTCTATTCTCTCCTATCTCTACTATTGATATCAAGGGGGGATGTGTGTGCATTATTTGGGAATTTTGGAGATCAAAGTAGATGGATAAAGAAGATGGGAGGAGGGGAAAAGCTATATAAAATACATGATTTTTGCAAGGACACGAGAACAAACAAAAAAAATTGTCTGACAGTTAAGCTGGAGAAAACAGTTGACAATAACTGGAAACCCTACTTAGAGCAGATGTCATAAGAGTTGTCTCTCTACAGATCTCGAATGAGAGTCGATACAACTTTTTTTGACTTCTTTTGTCTTCCTCCCTGATCTTGATCTTTCTCCCATAGTGTCTTGTGAAAGAACAATGAGGGAAAGACACAAAGAGAAAATATATCGACTAACCAACGGTTTTTTTTCTCCATATCAACATCAGTGTCAATATTGTGAAGGTCCTTTCCCATGTCACCAACAATTTCTCGGTAAGAAAGTCCACATTCCACAAAAGAATTTTTTTTCCAGCGATCATGGACTGCTTGAGGGAACTTGGGAGTCTTTCCAATATTTGAAGACATGGAAAACCCATTCTTATTTTCCAAGTAAATATATGTAATATTACCAGTCCATCTCTCTCTCTTTTTTTCCACTATAAGATGTACTTAGAATCCCGTCCAATTATTTTTAATCAAATTCTACTTTTTTTTCTCTCTCTCTCTCTCTCCCCATTTTCCTCTCTTTTGGTTTTAAGAGTTGTCTCAGAATTTATTGAAGATTTCATCCCTTTTATCATGCCAGTAATTCAAAATTAAATTTTCTCTTAGTGCCTCTCTCATTTAATATGATATGGAGTGGTGGTGGTGCTGAATTCTTGAGAATTTTGTTTAAAGCAGGAGCAGCCACATTGATTCTTTAATAAATTCCCTCAACTCCCATACAATCATCATCACTTTGCACACACTCGTCCCATGATAATAAAAAAGGGGGTAAAATATATAAAATACATAATAATATTTTATACATTTTCACAAGAGAGGGGCCAAAAAAAATTTACCTGTCTCATCATAAGCATAAACCAATAACAAAAATTCAACAAGCTCTCCCAATTACGCTTTTGTCGTATAATATTCTCCTTGTAAATGAAACCTTTTTTTTTTGCTCAATGTGTTCATCCTTCATTTCATTATATTTACTGATTGGCGTTAAAGTAAAAGCGCAAAGGTTTTTGATCGTAAATTTGATGATTTTATTTTAATTCAAACATTTATACTGAACATTATATTTTTTTCCTCTTCTGCTTCTAGTCAACGGTTTGGTCAACGACAAGAGTGCAAGAAAGTGATAGAGAGGAGGAACAAGAAAGGATGGAGATGGACAGAGTGGTAAAAAGAGAATGTGAAATTTGTATTATGCCAATGCATACTACAAAATTCTTCCTGACTAAAACAGGAATTGAATGTCTGCCCCAAGTTGCAACTTCACGATTTCAGCGGCTGATGCACCTTGCCTTGATCCTACTGGCAATTTTCCATTACGCTTCATCGTTACTAACAAGCAGATACAAGTCATATAAAATAAATTTCATATATATGTCTTTTCCTATATCCCATTGTCCTTATACTCATAGCACTACAGACATTATGTACATCTTAATAGACAACAAAGTCTATATGTAATAAAAATGTATAGCCCCCCTTTACAATTATTCGACAAAAACATCCATCGACATGTAACATTAGTATCCTTCCTCTGTGTGATTTGAATTACAAGAATGGACAAAAAAACATCTCTATGCTTTTTACCTTTCTACTTTAACTTTGACTATATCCTACTACTACTATCTGTATATTATCATTATTATTATTATCATCAGCGTCTCTTATCAGATACAAGACACAGTCAATATCAAGAGAAGGATGACGAGGAGAAGAAGACAATCGTCATCCACATCGTGCAATGGCAGTAAGATTCAGCACAGTAACCAAATGTTCCTCTTCCTTCCCCCTCCACATCTTGAAATATTATTATACAGTCAAAATTCAAATATAATTTTACTTTAACTCTCACAACTTTTTTTCTCCCCTCTCTTCTTTTTGCAAGATGAGAATTGAGAATAAATTGGTAAAGGTAAAACTTGTACATTTTCACTCTCTACTCGACTTGACTGATATAATATATGAGTGGAGGGGGGATATATAATAATAATAAAGTGAGGGGTACAAAAATCATACTAAATATGCAAAATATTCTAGTGTCTCAGAAATTAATGAACTTGTAAATTTTCTCCTTTAACAGTTTGGACTTGAACACTTGACTTTATATGTCCATTTTATTTAGGTACATTTATTCTATGCCCCCCTCCCCCTTCCCTATTAGAATTCAAAGAGTTGCTCCTTTGTCAGTCTCCTTTGAGAAACGTTGAGGTCTGGGGAGGAGGGGGAAGAAGACCAAAAGGTAGTGAAAAAAGAAGATGAAGAACAATAAAATGATCATCAATGTGGAATTTTAATTTTTTGCTCGTTCCTTCCTATTAGACTTTATGTACATGTAGACTGTACAAGTTAATTTTATTTAAAAGTGGAGCTTCTTCCACTATGTACCCTTTCGTCACTCTCATTCATATTATTATCTTTTTCATTTGAGCAAATTGCAACGTGGCCATTTTTCTTCATCTTCTCTTGACGCCCGCCTTTTTTCTCTCTCTCTGTCTGCGTCACTTATTTTCTGTCTTTCATCCGTCCTTATGTACATAAACTCCAAAGTAGACTTTTCGTCTCTGGAACTTTGTCATGAGCCATTTCAATTTTAGCTGTCCATAGTTCTTCTCTATAAAAACACGATCGTACCGGCAGTGATAAATGCTGAGATGGAAACTTCACAAACCTCTTTTTCTCTCCAATGCCCAAGAGGGTACCAAGAGTAAGAGTAGTACACTCTTATAGACTCACAGTCCAAAAAAAAGTCAAAAAGGTACTCTCCCTATAATAATACATGAAGAAACCATTTTTTTTTCTTGATCACAAACAATTTTCTCTTTCAATGTCGAATGGCGTCTCTTTTTTCAACTTGTACTATTTTTTTTTTGATCAACATCTTCTTCTTCTTTTATATCGATACATATAAATAATGAATCAATCCCAAGATTCGTCACAAAGTTATATTTTATCATCGAAATGACTGCCACTTTCACACTTTCAAAGCACAGCATGATGGACATGTTGAATTGAATGTGGACTTGTATTATTATTCTTCATATCATTCCTTTGTAAGAAAAAAAATATTTCTTGAAACGTGCAATCTTAAGAATTCATCCATGTTATTATTTTTAACATCCTCATAGTTTACCACTCATCCCTTTTGTACACTATAAAAAAATATATCTTGCTCAACTTGTCCACAACTGGAATTCCTCAACCGTATTTTATTCGGCCACTCTTTAAAAAAGAAGAAAAAATTTGTTTTTACTTTTCACAAAGGATTTGTGGTGACGTCACTTTAGAAAAAACAAGCATTATTATTATTTGAAATGATACATGAGCATTGTATGTACAAAAAGAAGTGAGAGAGAATTATTTTTTTTTATTGATGGTGCAATCAAACTTGGTCTTGTCATTTTTAAAGCTTTCATTTTGAGCTTCTCAATTCTTTTTAAAAATTTAGGTCTCCTCCCATATTTTTCTTGACTCTTACTTTCAAAGTTGAAAATTATTTTCTCAATCACACACCAGACAGAATATACTCGTTTAAATACTTAAATTGTAGTTTAAGAATACATAACCATAATTGTATGTACAATTGTGTATTGAATTTAAGCATAAATATAAAATTTCATTGAGCAATATTAGCACAATTCTTATTTAAAATAGTGACTGATTATTCTTGTAAATTAATTAATAAATTCAATAATTAATATAAAAAACATTTTGTATTTATTTTAGTAGACATCAATGCCAATTAATTATGTATGAGAGAAGGGGGGATTTGTAGTAAACTATTATTTAATCATGATGATGAAATGGACATTGAATGTCATGTAAAAATTCATTCATAATTAATATAAAGGTACCCACAATTCCATACTCGTGTTAAAATAACTGTAGAGAGAATTTCCAATTGTAAAGCATAGGAAAACAATGGAGGATCCTAGAGTCCTAACAAAAATAACACATCAGTCACTGTTACTCTTACAAATTAAATAAAGTTTCATTCCATTTCAGAGTGGACGTTAGTCATGCCCATTATTTTGTTGACTAGGAGTACAAGTCTACAAATTCAAATTAAGTCCAACTGCCAAATCTAATCAAATGTCTTAATCTCAATCTGTAGCATAAAACTTGGAACAAGGATTGATGATAAAAAGTGGTATCTGAATTAGAAGCACCTGATACGTACATGTTCTCCCATATGCAACAGCACACAGTTGGCAATAGCCAAAAGCCACACTACATGTATGACAATATTCTCTGAGTAGAAAGAGCCAAAGAAAAAAAAATCAATAACCCCTAACCTGAGAGAGCAACCTACTTTAAAAAAGTTTGATTGTCGTTTTGGCTCAATTGATAGTCACAGGTAAAGAGAAAGAGAACAATGCATTATAGGCCAATGCCACTAGGCTAGTTACTAGAGATATAAGAACAAGAACAAGGAACGACATTTAAGCTAAGCCTCTCTCTATCTCTCTCTATATTGTAATTACAAATATACGTCCATGTTTCCCAAACATCAGACTGATACACGTCTTTTGTGTATGTAGTTACATGTACACACACTCAAACACTCTCTTGGTTGCTCCATGCATCCCTCCAAATTTCAATGCAGTTTTAATGAAACTCAACGGGAATGACAACTGCAACGGCAAGATAATTTTCTACTAAACTAAAAGTACAACAGATGCTCTTACATTGACTTCATTGTCCAAAAGAAAAGAAAAGAAAAAAAAATCATCAATAGTCCCAAATTGTGTTGCACGCAGTAATATAATACTTTTATGCAACTTGTACATAATAATTTAACTATGATAAACTTTGTATGTTGGCGTCTATTCCCCTTTTCTTCTATTGTAAATAAGACATTTTTTTCTTGTATTTTGAAAAAGTAGACTAAAGTACTGAAACTGTTTTGAATTTAAAAAAATCAAGATTTAACTATTATCAAGTGAGACAAGTATTAGAATTACAATGGGAGTTACAGTAGTAGTTTTTTTTGTACTAGTTAGTTTTGATTCCAATCTTAATTCTAGTAAAGTAGTATTACAGCATTGAGAAGAATCTAGTGTACAACTATTTAGTTCTACTTGAGCTTATTTTTTTTCTCTTTATGAAAAAAGAATATATGATTACTTTAACATGAGACAGGTAGTTGGACTGACTTGAATTGCTCAACTCACATTTAATTGAAATCAACTCGGGATGAAAAATGGAGATTCAAGATGCAATTAAATATAATATGCATAAAGTAGAATTTCATGATATTATTTTTCTTATGGAGGTGCTATCACATATCATGCAAAAATTATTATCTTCTTCTTCTTCTCTATGTAACCAGTTACTATTGTGTAAAGAAGGTCGCGTTCAATTTTACACAAGAAAAAAAAATGTTTTTTTTTATACTGAACAACTTTAATCAAATAAAAAAGACTGACATGGCAGAACGGGCATAATTTTACCGTTGCAATACACATATAGTATTGACACAGTTAGCTTTTATTGATTAAAAAAAATAATAATACGATATTTTACAATATCGCGTTTTTTTAAAAGCTCAATAAATTATTCTTGCCAAGAGAAATATTTATTTTAAAATATTTAATTTCAGTCCAAGAAAAATTTAAATATTTATAAATAAATTTCCAACCAAAAAAATCTCAATGCTTAAAAACATCAAGTCTTAAAAAATAATCAGATGATAATAATTGAAGACTATTACTAAATATGATAGTAAAAAAAATTGTCTGTACGTATTTATCATTCCAAGGAAAGGCTGGACTATAGAGCATTACAGATACAATTGACTATGGAAGAGAGAGAGAGAGATTTTCATGCAAGGTAATAAAAAGCATTAGTGGAGACCACGTTTTGTGTGTGCAGTTTTTTTTCCAAGGATCCATATCTTTGACTATTGCCAACCTTTTTCTATTTTCTATTATATTTATCCAATTCAAAATGGGCTGCTTGGTGATTTTGTGTTATAAGAAAGCTTTAAAAAAAATTGTATTATGAAGGCCTCAATTCATTTAATAATAAATACTTGTAGATATAATATTCAAGTTTGTTATAAAGCCATATAAAAAAAATGTATAGAAGTTGAAAACCATAACTAATGTTATAGAATAAAACATACATAAAATTTATTGCTGTGAGCTATGAGACTGAGAATGAACTATATTTAACACACAATAAGTACTCTCCTTATACATTCAAAAACTACAGCTGTTTAGCCAGAAAAGAAAGTGAGAGAGAGAGATGCTGATGACGGGGCTGATGATAACAGTTGATAATGTTAATGATCGTACAAATAGCGTCATGCCTTACTAGACCATAATATACATGAACGGTCATAGTCATCAACTTATAACTTTACTTTCAACCAAAAAAAATAATTCCAATCTTATTACAATGTTTTACTATTACAATATAAAAAAATAACTAACAAATTTCTACCAACCAAAAAGAAAATACTTAAGCCATCACAAATACACAAAAAAAATAATTTAACTGACCACAAGAAATATATATAGTTGAAGAAAATGTGTACGTACGTATACAAACATAACAATGATGGCATAAGAGAGAGGGATAAAAATGGTCAATGATTATTTTTGTAGACTATCAAAAATCATGAAAAAAATTATAACCAAAGTCATCGTGTATCCCCATCAAGTGAAACCAAAGTTATCGTGAAACATGACATAAACACAAGTCAAAAATACTTTGATTATCAGGATAGACTTTATATATAAAAAAATAAGACAGAGAGAGATCTAAAGTTTAGTCATATGACGTGTACTTGCTGATTATATTTTTATTCTCTATGATGATTTATTCTCTGTACGTGGATTTGCAGGACATAAGTACCTTCAAAATTTATCGCCATTTGTAAAAAATCATAGCACACTACAGAGTCTTAACTAGAGAACACCTGTGTTTGAATCTACATGTATGCTAGTCATATAATAATACCCCAAGTTTTGTATAAATATATATATATGTACTAGACCGTCATAACGTAATTGAATGAAACCGATAGGGCTATCGAAAAAGCCCAACATGCACACACAATCACGAAACCCACTGAAATTCAGTTGAGCCTGCGTCGGAATGAAAATGACCTGGTCAGAATTTTCAATTAAAATGGTAGCATGCAGACAAGAGGAGAAAAAGAAGTAGGACTTTGACCATAAAACATTAGGTAGCCCAAATGTTAAAATGGGTAAGGTGTTTTTTTCCTCTCTCAGCCACTTTTGCACTGGCTACTTAAACTCTGCACAGTTTCATAAGTTCAACAGTCCAAATGTGTAGAAATTCTATATATGGACACAAACTGGATCCTGGCTGAAGGAATTATATAATTAATGTCAACGTGCCAGCGTAAATTTTTTTTACTACTTCTCATAAACCTGCTTCTCCTCCATAGACTGTGGTCAATGAACGGAGCAATATGGACTTTAAAAAAAAAAAAAGGTCCATGCTTTTTCTTATCGATGGTCTGATTAACATTAATTCCACTCATGGAATAATGTGAGAAATTATGGGGCCAAAATTCTTTTTTTTCTGGTAAGTCAAAGAGAGTTGCTACCTTAAAAAGGAGGTAAGAGTAGAAAAAAATTAATCTGTTTAGAGAGTACAATAATATTATTCCCTCACAAACCCCTCTGTAAAATTTCTTCCTCTTCTCTGTGTTTACACTAATCTCAACACTTGGAGAGTGTATGCAGATCTAATAAATTCTCGTTTAGTTTTAACCCATAAAATAAATAGTACGTCCATAGTTTATAACATTACAACTGGAGACTTTTCTCAAACAGCAAAAAAAAATAAAAGTTAGAGTACACACAAAAGTTTATAAGTAAAACTTGTCTCAACAAATGACTAACAGACTTTTCTAGACACCCCCAAAAAAAGTGAATCAAGATTATGAACCACGGCAAGTTGCCCTGAATTCATTAAGTAGGGAGAAAATAATCAATGGCATACTGGCTTCAAAATTATGACAATAAAATGTACCCAATTACAGCCAGAAGGAAGTGTAGCCATCATTTGCAAAAAGATATGTAATTAAACTCACATTTAGCCATGAATATTAAAATGTAAATTCTAACTCGTCTTCTACTAAACACTAACTATCAAGACACCAAAAAAAAAACATTTTAGTTTATTATTATGTACATTACTCCACATGGTATACTTTTACTCTTTACAAAACGCATGAATTAAGTTGGCACACAAGTCTCAAAAGAATTACGATTAATTTTATGCACACAGTTATATTTTAACTTGAAGCTCTCTTCTTCTCTTCTAACCTACAATGTGTGTGTATACACATAAAAAACAGAGTATGGCTCAAACATCACACATTTGAAAAATACACAATCAGTCAGTCTAGCTGCAAGTCTGCAACGGAGAAAAAAATAAGTAAAGCCAATGGTTTGTCTATGTGTACAAAGATTTATCTTTAGACTGCCTCCTGTCCGTCTGTCTACATGAGCATCTCATTGCGAGAGATAGGCCAGAATGGGTTGAAGAGTGAGATGAAGGTATCACATAAAGTAAGAAGAAAAAAAAAATATTCAAACTACATTTTATAAACAACTGATTTCGCATGTGTCAAGGAATAACTTTTGTGCACACACACACACACACACACACACACACCAATTCTCAACTCTTTCATTAGTTTTGGCATGCAGTCTGTGGTAATATTTTTATAATATCAAATATATCCACACTCGAGACTATAAATACAAAGGATGGGACACGAGATATTATTTTTAAAGTGAATGTGTACAACTCAGATCAGATGCTGACAAATCTAAGAAAAACATTCCCCCCCCCCTCTCTCTCTCTCTGTCTCTACCTTAAAGTTATTTAATGTAAAAAGATTAAGTGTGGGTCTCACACACGTGCAATTGCATAAATGGTGATGGCGATGAAACAAAACAATGACCTACGCCAAGCAAATGATTACGACACTCATATAATTGCAGTTTAATCCATGTTTGTGTGAACTGTGATATGCATTTGTCTTCTCTCTCTCTCGTCTGTCTCTTATTGACACGCCCTCAAAAAACGGCATTCAAACTTTTTCATGTTCAAAACACAAGAGAGAAAAAAATGGTGGATATATTTCACTTGGACATAAAAATCTCATTTTACTCATAACATGTATAAAATTTCTTTTTTATCAAATGTCCATCCCTCTAAATTTAATTTAGTTTAGAAAATGTTTTAGTTCAAAGCCCGCACTTTGTGAGATATTCCAACAATACAAGAGAGAGAGAGAATAATAAAAAATGATTCTTTTTAACTAAGCGTAGAGTTATCTGTAAATGTAATGGAATGGGGAGCATGAACTCTTAGAAAAAGAAGAAAAAATTTCGAGGTATATTGCAGTAATCACTACCCACACTACTTTTTCTTAATGCCATTAAAGTATATCATAATTCCATCTCATATTACGCTATTCACTCATTCTCTCTCTCTCTCCTCTCCTTGTACCACAAAAACTTTTGTTCAATTCATCGTGTAGTCATCTTTTGACTCTTCTGAGTCAATCCAAGTCCGAATTCAAAAACAAAATGTTAAATGTTGTATAGACACATCCAACATTATTTTTGTGAAATATCGTTCACTATTCTGTCCAACATTTTGTAATTTGTAAAGTACACAATTTAAGTGAGAGAGAGAGAAAAATTGTCCCAAGAAGAAGAGAAGAAAAAAAATAAACCCACGTGCAGAAATTTGAAACTTTAACCCCTCACTTCGGTCAAATACCACCACCACTCCTTTGAGTCACAGTGTAACCATCTTGTTTGAACCATATGGTAATATAAGAAATTATAAGACTCTTTTTTAAAAAAAATAAGTGGAGACATTAGTGTATACAAGTATTTTACTCCTTTTTTGCGTATTGTACATACACAGCATGTACATAAGGGTTTCCCCGTAGTTTTTTGTACAAGTATAAACTTTATATTGCAATCAACAAACTTCCAAGTAGTCAAGTGACACTCGATCCATTGCACTGTATGGTACATCACATGTACATGACAAAAAAGTACTAATAATGTCGTTGACTGGAATAAACTGTTTGTTGTGCACATGTTAGGAGTTGGAAGTCACAGTTTAGAAAAAAGGGTTAAATGTACAATTTCTAGCACGTGTAAATATACATATATAAAGAGGGGGGATGCAAAAAGAAAAAAAGTCCACAGGTTTTTATTACTCAAAGCTTTGGGATATTTACGCAAAGGAATGAGTCCAAAAAAACATTTACAATGTTCATATTTACGTCCACCATTCTCTTCCTTTTTTTTGTCTCTCTCTACATCTTTTGAGACTAACATTGTCATTGCCTAAAGCTGGATGTTACAACTTTTTTGCTATATATACACACAAAATACATGTAGAATACTCGTTATGTGTCATGTTGTTTCGTTAGTTTGAAATTTAAAAAAAAAAGTTTTTTAGAGACAATGGAGCCGGAAGAAAACCCGTTTGAAATGGCTTTGGATGTTCATGTGAAGAAAATTTTGCAATCGTGTAATATTTATATATAGTTCTCACTGCATTTCAGCCGTTTCAAATGTTGGCCAAGTAAACTGTGAATTTTCAAGAGAAGAGAGAGGCAAGAGGAGGATAAAAAGACACGCAACAATATACATAACATTAGCATCTGTAATGTAAGCACTGGTTCAGAGAACCGACATCTCAACATGTAAATAAATTGTAATACCATTCCATGTTTTTAACTCACGATTCGCACTCGACCATTTTTTAGTGGAATACATTGCTCGTACATACTCTGATATATTCTTTATATTGGTGGCTTGGTGGTGGCTTTCACGTTATTCATTGAAATTGGAATCAACTATAATGTCGTGCTAACCAGTTAGTTAGCATTGACTTGCACTATAATATATTCGTAATATTTTTCTCTCTCTAACTTTTTTATATATAAAAATAAGAGAGAGATAATATAACATTCAGTTTGCAGTACTTTTCTTTTATGCTTCAACAACAACGTCCACTACCGTACCTCTTTTTTTTCCACCACACCTCCTACAAATTCTACTACTAAAGAGACTAATTCATTCGTTTCATTTCAATTTTATTTAGCTTGCAAGTGCAACTTGGCTCCTTTTTTCAGTCATGAAATGACTGAAAGTAATGTAACATATGATCTACTCTACAGTACACAAAAATTTATCCTTGGTCTTCATCTCACAGAATATTATCAAGTTAAGTTGTGCGTGTATCATTTGCAAAAAAAATTAGTCTTGTCTTTTCCCGTTGCTCTAATCTCCCTTGTCACTGGGAGAAGTGCAATTTCGTAACTTTTGTGCATGAGAGTAGGAGACTGAGTCTGCAGTAAAAAATGCGTAGCTTTAGTCTTAACAGCTCACGTTTCCTTGTCTCTTTGATATATTTTTAAAAAAACAGAGAGGCTACGTAATGACACTCAAGGCGGGTTTTGGAACCGGAGGCTGAGGCCTCAAAATAAAATAATCCGAACCAGATGATCATCATGACGTTCTTACTGAACAAGGATGAGACACACACAAGTGAGTGGATTTATATATAATGGAACTAGACGAAAAAAAAAACCTTTAATTCCAAGAATTTACAATATTACACCAGAGTAAATAGAAATACTTGTACATTTTTTTCAACATTGGCGAAAGGTACCTGCCCTAATTTTAACAACAAGAGAGGACAAAAAAAGAGAAAACCGGATGACAAACACATTGACAAGAAAATTGTGATGACAAATAATAAAATAGTATCAACATTGAGGTAAATAACTGCAATTTTAAATGGGTATAAAATTGAGACAGTCATAAATACAAAATACAGATACCTATTGTTTTACAAGGAGTTGACGCTCAAAAGTTGAACAAATGAAGGCCAATTTCTTGTTACACTCAAAAATTTTCTGTTCAATTTTGTATTATATCGTAAATTTTTATTTTAAACCCCAATCCTTCTCCAAGTATTGGAACAATAAAAAAAGAGTAATATGAACCCATTTTAAATTCACAAAAAAAGACAATGGCCTATCTTACACCCTTAGTACACTTGGTAATTTTTATTTTATTTAATGGGTTCTTGACTACCAATACATTATTAAATTGTAACTACTAATCAGTATCGTGAGTCAGGATATATAATAATTGTCTACATATTATTGTCCAATAAAATAACTCAATGTTGATTATTTCAATGCTTCCTCTCCATTGTTCTGTAGTGATAGTTGGCAAAAAATGAGATTCAATTTGACTCTACATAAAACATTTATCTGTGCAATAGGTCAATATTGTCTACGTGCAACAATACCCTCTTTAAATCTCATGCCCCTCCATCATTCCAAGAAATTTATTTAAGTATTCACCCGATTTTTATTCACAGAGTGCAATGTGCATTGTGATAACTATTTATGTAATGATAAAATATCTGCTTCTTTTTTAAAAGACCTAAAAATTGTGCTACGTCAAAAAAAAGTGATTCATAATACAGACACCCTTCCACAAATAAATGGTCTACTCGCCAAAGCTAGACCAGGTCAATAATCAATGAAAAAGGGAACAAGAGTCAAAGAGGGAGGGAGAGAATCAAGTACTTTGGATACACTTTTAGTAATATTTCTAAGTAGCAAAAATCTTTTTCTATAATTTGAAATGTACAATATATCCAGAGCATTTTTTAACATGTTAACTAGGTACAATTGAGTTGTACATAGCCCTTTTTCATTGCACCTAGCCCTCAGAACCTGTACCTGTATGTTATAACATACCATACAAGAAAAGACCAACAAAGTATAAAAACAACTGACAAAGCAAGACCATTTTTAAAGTTTGCTCATTTTGGAGGGCACAATTGAATTTTTTTAAAACTAATTAATTGCGCGACCTCAACTATCAAAGTATCAAAAATGCCCTTTTTAAAACTTTGTACGTTGTGAAGTCTAAAAAAGTGCCCTTTCCGGAAATTTTGTACCTAGCCATAATTTGTTAAAAAATGCTCTGAATATATCAAAATGTAAGATGTATAGATATAATTTCCTTTTTTTCCTTTACCAGACTGTACATGTCTCAAATGGTTGCAAAAAGAGAGAGAGAGAAGTAGCTCGAGCCTGTTGGAAGGAACAGGATTCCACGTATAAAATATTTATACAAGTAAAGCATGCACATTTTCCATATACAAAACTAAAAAGCCAAAAGCTACAGCTACAACTATGGCTGAACCGCAGGAGAGGTACATGTTGTAAACGTTTTCTATCGATTTCCTTGAATTTCAAACAATAATTCTCAATTCGAGTACTCACAGTATGGATGGTTAATAGTTAAGAAGTTCAGTATAAAACTTTGTAGGGCTGTTGACATCCTCAATGAAGGCACTTAATTTTTTGCCATCATTACTCATATAATATGAAATTTATATTATCAAGAAATATTTACAGTTTAAGAAAAACATGCGTGTGTGTAGCCACAAGACACACGAGACGAGAATGAGGACAACCAAATACTTTTTCCAGGTTTTTTTTTCTTTTCTTTTCTACACACAAACATAATAATATATTAGACAAGTTTTCTAATATTTAATTTATAATTATTGTAACAATTTTATCCTTAATTTATCTCTCTCTACAATTCCTCTTCATATCCGCCATCCTCTTTGTGTGTAGTGTATAGAAAAGAATGTGATGGTATGGACAAAAGGAAAAGACCTTGTCTCAAGATTATATTTTTTTGCTATTGTATACTTCCGTCCAATTCTCGTTTGATGCAAGACACAAGACGTCAATAATTAATCTGTTTTTTACGTCATACGATCATTCCTTCCATTACTCGTTGACTGAGTACATAAAATACAAATAATAATTATAACCCCAACTTTAAATTAAGCAGTACCACCAGAGTAGCCATCAGTGTCATAGTTTCATTGTACAAGCTAAACCTTTCATGTTCTCTCTGGGTCTTATTAACTACACATTAAAACTCTGTATTTATACGAGTTAATTATTTCTATAAACCCAATTACGTCTCTACCAAAGGTTGTCTACGACTTTAATTTTTTTTATAGTACGCTTCAACGCAGTTAGTCCTTTGTACTGTGTTAGATTAAAAATATAATATTTAATTATGAATATATTCATGGATGTGTAAATACGTCATTTTATTCTATTTGAGTTTTAACAAACAATTAAATTTTAAAAATTCCCTATGGCCTACATAAATTGCGTTTCATCTTTTTTTTCCTTAAAAATTGAACTGCATCTTCTTGGTGATTCATAAAATAGAGAGAGAGCACCTGCACTAGGAAACGTTGCATAATTAATATTTATAAATTGTATTGTATAGAAAATGTGTACTTGACACTAGACAGCAGACAGGAAGGAAATGGTTGGATAGAGGATTGAGAGTATTTGTTGTGTATTTTGTACAGTGTACGATTGAGAGAGTCTCTCAAGAGCTCCTATAGTGGTATTTGGGTTTAATGTCAATCAAGTTATTATCGTATAAGTTCATCGCTCAGTACTTGAAAAAAAGTCAACTTTCCAACATTACAATGCGTATACCTACATTCAAACTTATTTTTTTCCATATATATAATAATACATATACATATTTAACTGTATAATCATAGTCAAGTACATGAAAAAAGATAAGTACAATGCTTTTTGTACGATTATGACACTGTCAAATTAATACGGAATCAAAACAATGCTTCATATTATGCACTGTCCCATCATTTATAAGATATACCTACACTCTACACACTAAATGAAAATTTATATATTTACATGTCACATTATTAAAAAAAAGTTAACTGCGATATGCGAGTTTCAATAGTATAAAATATTACATGTAAAAAATTACTCACTCGTCATCCCCCAACGAGAGGAATAAAAAGTATTAAACTAAAAAAACAAGAACACTTGATACGCAATCTGTATGAGTGCTTCCACTTCCTCATGTCTCTTTGATCATGGTTCATTCATAATATAATAAAATAATAAAAAATAAAAAATAAAAAGTCCACCCCATTTAAAGTATAAAATACTAACTACTTTAAAATGACACTGTAAAAACTGTACAAGGAATATCTGATTGAACATTTATTTTACGTACCTACTGTACTAATCGCTCTCAGTCTCATATGGAAAGTTGACTAAATTTTTTTTTGTTTATGATTAATGATTATGCACGTGTTTGAATGTATTTTACCAGCCTCAAGACATATATTTTTAGTGTGTGTGTAGGATATACAAAAAGTATTTCATCAGGGACACTTTGCAATTAAAATGACACACACTTATTTGAATTCAAAAAAAAAAGAAAAGTGAGGACTGTATACATTCATTTATATTAACTCTTAAGATTAGTTTCAACTTGATCATGTGTATAAGTGTACCTATACAAATAAGGTTAAATAGTCCGTGGCATACTCAATGCAATTAAAAGAATATTTAAATTTGCATATATTTTCATGCGTATGCAAGCAGCATGTTTGACCCTCATTTTAGTCTTTATACGTATCTGTACTATAAATAAACACAAAATCTTTTATTCCTGGTTCAAGCTAGTTAATTGTCATTAAGACTCAAGCTGTTGGCTCTTAAATGTCTTGACCATGCAGTAGTCTAATGTACACATTTTTGAACATATTTAAATAACTAATGTGATACTTTTAAAATACCAAAACTATTTATCTCTGTTTGTCATCATCCCAAGATGAAACTGTAACACTTTCACATGATAAAAATGAGAGGAATTACTTATAAGGATTTTCAGTTAGACTTGATGCAATCAAATATTAGGGAATTTGATGGAGAAGAACTTTTTTTTTGGTTTGGAATGTAGACAGATAGTCAAATACTGTACACTGACAATATTAGAAAAAGGCTATCATTCAACTTGCTCCATGTTTTTACGACGACAAGGTGGGTTAGTTAGTAAAAAGTGACGAGGACTGAGAAGACACAAAAAAATGATTGTGTACACTCGAGTCTTTTCTAAAGTGACGAGAAATATTGTTCATAGGCTGAACAAAAGGGACTCAGATGGAAGAAAATGGTGGTTCATTTCAATATTATTATTTACACACAAGTAGGTGTGCTATGTATACTTTGTTGAAATGAAAAATAATACATTTGACTCTCTGGACTGGACTCATTTGTACATTTTGAGTAGCAAAGAAAGATTTGACAACTAAATATTATTATATTTATTGTACTCTGTACTACAGTTGACGAGAAGAGGAAAAAATAGGCTCCATGATGTACATTGTACAAATTTGACAAGAATGGACACACTCGAGGTCTCCTATGTCATACTGCCCTATCTGTGTATGCAAATACAGGGGATGTGTGTTAATATGACTGTAGACATGGGAAGTTTAACCATCTTTTAATGTACCTTATCATGTAAACTATACAAAACTCATATCTCTATGGACTGTTGACATTTTAATATTTATCTTTTAGTGACTGTTGGAACGGAGAGCTGAGAAGAACTGAATCAAAATCAGGCTTCCGTTCAACCAACCGAATAAAAAGTTGATAACTTCATATCTAAGATTAGGATAACTGGCTCTCAGTCATATTTTTAGGAATACTATTACTTTTTTTTGGATTATGCCATGTCAAGAAGAAAATGAGAAAATCATCCTGAGAGAAGTCAGTCAAGAAAAAAAACTGTACATTTTCATTTTTTAGCTGACATTTTTCTTTTTTCTAGAATGATGATGACTCCTATTTCTCATGGTTTCTAACATTTTTTTATAATTTTAAATTGTAATATGCAATCTGAATATTTTATACAGAGCTAAAGAAACTGTATTATATATTCCAAGATGATTTAGTTTAAATGTAGATTACCAGTAAATAACTGTAGTTTGTATGATATGAATAGTTTAAAGAACTTGCAAATTTTATCCAATGGCAATGGTGTAATTATGACACAACGTCGTTGATTTTGGAAGACAATTAATGACTGTAAAGAAAATAAATGAATTTTGATTCTTACCTTGATGCCGCTCCTTCCTTGTTGCCTATTGAGTATAAAAAAGAAATGCCTCTTTAGAACATAATTCTTGTATATATTTTTTTTATATGCCATCTTATAACACCATATAAAATTCTTCGTAACAAAAAATGATGCTGTATTAAATTGCATTCAAATATTGATACTGGAACACATTTCTTGAGTCAACAATCAGCAAAATGAATCACGTAACCTCTAATGTTAACTAAAATACTCACTTGAGAAGAACATTCTCCGGCTTCATGTCTACAAAAAAATTAATAATTTAAAAAAATTAGATTTATTCAAAATGACAATTTGGATTAGTGTAATTTTGTTTAAACTTTGAACTGTACCACAGTGGATGATTTTATTCCTCGCGAGAGCGTCGAGGCATTGAAGAAGGGAGTGAGCAAATTTTCGAACGAGTTGCAAACTAAATCCCTGTAAATACACAATTAAATTAAAATATTATTACATAATTATGGAATACGAGATGATGAGTTACAAAAAAAGGAGCCCATTCAGAATAAAGTATTTGTCGCGCATAGTAAAAAAATATTTTTCCCTTATAAAGAATTAACAAGAGATTCATTTTCATACCTGAAATTTATTCTTCTTAATGAGCTCATACAAGTTGAGAGAGAGGAGCTCAAATGTGATGCAAGTATGACTACGAAATGTAAAGTTGTCACACCTGAAAAAGGAATTTTTTTAAGGTAAACATTAGTTTTTACAAAATTTGGGTGTCAAATGGTTTCTTTCAGTTAAATTATCTTTGAATATTTTTAATAATGGTTCAAATTGAGACTTACATGTGAATAATATTCATATTATTATCCTTATCCAATTCACGAAGATGTTCAAGAATGCGAATTTCCTCTACAAAAAGGAAATATTTATGTTTTTTAAAAAATTCATGTTTAAATCATAATTTAATTGTTAAATTAAAATGTAGACCAAAAAATTATCTGTTATGTTACCTTGAGCCTGCCGATGAAATCGTTTTTCATTACGAACCATCTTGAGTGCAACGTGCACCTGTTTAATACCACAAATAATTACAGTTTTTAGTATAATAATTTTAATGAGTCACAAGAATAATTAAAAAAAAATTGTGCTGTCATTTTTAAATGTGTTCCATTTAAAAGTGTTGAGAGATTTTTATATACCAAGGATTACAAGAATGTAGAACAAAATAATTTGTCAATGAAAAGGCACATTTAAAAATGAAAATTAAGATGACTGGAAGCGTCAAAGAAGGAGGAGGAATAAATAATTAATAGAAAATTGTAGAACAAACCTGGTTCTTGTGATCAAAGGCCTTGACAACTTGACCAAAACTCCCTTTTCCAATCACTTTGAGGACTTCATATCGGTAGCCGACATGACTGAACATGAAAAGAGATAATGAATATGTTAAACATGGAAGATTTCAAAAAATAATTAAATACAAGTTTGAAGAATGGAATGTATTGGGCAAGGGGACAGATTGAGACACTTTTGAATCCCCATTCCATTTTCCAGACAAATATAAAATAAAAGTCTTAGAATAATTGATAGTGTGACTCACTCATGCTGAACATGAATGTAAGATCCTTGGTTATCATCATAACCATTATTATTGGGGCTCCCAACAACCCCGGGCCGTTTCTTGGCTCCCAATCCAATAAAGTAAACTTGTGGATAATTTTGTATTTCTGTGATCTCATATGGGGTCAGTCTCGTCTGATACATTTTGATCACTTGATCGGGTGACGCTGGAGTGTTCTTGTACTTTGTTCTGGAGGGGGTGAGTTTATTTGAGTCCTGAGATGAGGACAATTGTTGTGTTGTCGTGATGGTAAAATCAGCCGAGGCTGGTCTTGCTATTGCTGGTGGTAGACTTTGACTCTGAATCTGAGTGGTGGAGACTGACATGTGAGTATAATTATTGAGACCTCCATGTCCGTTGCTACCATTTGGTGGAGGTAACAAGGCAGAGTCTTCATTTGACAACAACCTCTGAATCATTCCCACGCCGACTTCCAGTCCCACAAAAGATGGTTTCATTGAAACTACGTTACTCATCAACGTCGAGCCTTTATTCAACGGAGGAAGGTGGTGGTCCACCACGTGGGGTAAAAATGATTCTGTTGCCGAATCCCCACTTGACGATCCGTTTAGATTCGTTAACAAGGAACTTCGTAAAAAAAGTAATTAAAAAAATTTACATAAAAAAATCTTGGTTTTTTTGACTTTTGACTTTTCTCATAGAATCAATTTATCATAAAAGCAAAAAACTCTTTGTATAAAAAAAATATTTATCTACAAAGATTTCTCGTGCAATGGAAAAGTCTTTTCGTGTCACAAATATTTCATAATGACTATTGATTTACCTTGATTGACGATTTTGATAAGGAAATGATTTGGGTGATAAGGGCATTTCTCCAAACTGAAAAAGAAAATTAATTAGTATACACATGGCATGTATGCTACATTCATGGAGATGAGCCTGTCAAATACTTGAAAAATATTTCAACAAAAAATGTTCATGCCAAAATAACGAAATTTTCAAAAAAACACTCATTTTCATTTTTTTTCCACTGAAAACACAAAAAAATAATAGAAAATTGTACTCACTTTAGTTAAGCCCATCTGATTTGACGAAGAGATCAACGCTGTGCTTCCACTAGACATAATATGTACTAAATGACTCGGCAGCAATGAAATATTCAAAAAATAATAACAAAAACAAAATTGTAAGCGTAAAGATGATTAATCACGCAAAAATTATTTTTCTTTAATTTTTTTTAACTCTTGGAAAAGGTCATCCTAATTTTTGACGTGTAAAATAATAATTTTTTGTCGTCACTCTTGTTACAAAAACACACAAGTAGATTTATCACTTGATACTTGACTCACATGGGTAAAATAGCGTAATTGTGACTTATTTTTCCAAAAAGAGCACATGCACTTCACAACAAGTATTATTTATAGACAAAATTTTTATCTTTCTCCAATATTATACGGTAAATATCTTTCGTAGCGATACAAAAAAAGAACGAAAAATAAAAAAAGTATTATATTTCGGTTCGATAAGTAAGAATTGGCAGTTGAGTTATAAGTACAAACTGTATTTTAGTTAAGTGTATAACGACAAGAGTAGTAAAAAAAAATTTGAATTAAGCGAGGACACCGAGAATGCGAATATTCACGAGAAAATCTCAATTAAAATAATTTTTGTATATTTTCTACTATTTCAAACACATAGAAACTGATGGGTACAATTATTTGTGAGAATCCAAATTCCACTTCCTGAATTTTTCTTCCCCTCCGTGGATATTTTTTCACGACCCATTTTATTCACTCATATTCCACACAAATCCACACTTTTTAAAATTTCTTGTATAATTTCAAAAATAAAAGAAGTATTCAAAAAATTCACTTTTTATCCATGTCACCGTTTCTCACTTGTCACACTTATTATTCTCAAATTTTTTGATGAAAAAAAAACAACCAATTGTCAGCACTTGATAGACACAAAGAGAGAGAGACCGAAAAATAAAGTAGCACCACTTGAGCGTTATAAGAATGCGTACAAAATATTTCGACTATTGAAATTGTGTATTTTTTACAACAAATTCACGAAAACACTGCTTTTTTTATTATTTATTTATAATAAAAACACTCTCAAATAAGTATCACTCATTGATCCTCAATAATTCAAGTTTGGCCTCTTGAATTTTTCATGTGAAAATTTTTTAAAAAGAAAGACTTTTGGGTTTTATTTTTAACTCTCTTCCATCACAAAATAAAAATTCTATCCGTTTCAGTTCACTGCAAGCAGGACACGAGACACTAAAGAAATTTGAAAAAGGGAACAAAGAAAAAGTTTTAGAAACTTAAAGAAATTTAACAAGCTTAAATTGTTTGTCAAAAAATAAATGTTGAAACTTTTTAATAATATTTATAAACATTTAAAATTGAATTGTCAAAAAAAATATTTGTACACTTACCAAAAAAGTATTTTTATTTATTTTTTACGAAATTTAATTTCCCGTCCGGGTATTTCTGTCAAAAAAAGAATGGACACTTACACAAAAAAAACACTGTGAGCACTGGCCAAAAAAAGAGATTTGGTTTAGCAGTTAAAATACACTCACTAAAATTGTATACAGCACAAAATAATGTACAAGTTCTACTTGTTCGAAGGGTGTCAAAAGTTTAAACGGATGTACACAATTTGTTTTGTCTCTCTTGTGTGTCTGGATTATCCTTTTTTGCTATGCACTTTGTGTACCACAAAGAGCTAAAGTAACGGTCCAACCCTGACAAGAGCCAAATCCCAACTAAACAGAGAGACGAGAGTGCATCGCTTTGCTCAGGGAAATTGTCTACAGCCAAGGCAAAAATTGTGTGTGCGTATGTATTACTCTATACTGTAAAACGGTATTCAAGCCAATGTCCTCCAAATGCATTAACAGTCATTCCCCAACTCTCACGAACCCACTCGTCTCTCCCTTCCAACTCTCTCAGTCCCATGTAAACAATTCTCAAAACTCATATGGCCAACATTATAAATCCACTAAAATTAATTCATATTAATTTCCAGCATTTCTTTCTCTCCACAACCGAAATTGAAAAATCAAAATATTTGAAAATATTTAACTATAAATTGTAGGGACAAGAAAGAAAGAGATTAAAAATTTTCAAAGTACAAAATGGAGGGTCCTTTATGAACATGACTCACTGTAGACAGATACCATTCACCCCCTGGCAAACCGGGAGAAGAATATAAAACTTTTGAGAAGATAGTCATTCGTCCAGCTGACTGTTGTGTGTGTGTGAGAGAGTCTTTATGCACTCGTTCTCTATATAGTTCTTTGTGAATGTTGTTGTGATGCTGTTACCATTTTTTCCCTTATAATTTACATTGCATCCTTCGGTCGAACCGACCGATGCAATCCTCTCCTTCTTCTGGAGCCCAAGGGGAAAAACTTTTTTTTTCTGAGAGACCCTCAACCATTTCCCCCCTTGGTCTCCCCACTGTATGTAATCATGGATAGTCGTGTAGTCAGTCTCTTGTCTTCTCGTCGTCCACCGATCCGACACCAAAAAAAATATATCCAAAGGTAAAGGTGATGTTATGGAGGTAAAGGTAAAAGAAGGAAGGCCAGGGTAGTATCGCAGGAGCTGTGTATATTATTCGACAATAATACTTTTTTTTGGTGCTGTAGCTATACATATATATATGCACAATTCAGTGGAGCTCTTTTTTCCATTCACCATGTGCTAACCAAGTTTATATAGTTGAATTTTTATATGTAGTAAAAACTCTATTACAAGTCTCTCCACGTCTTTCCTGTCCCTCTCTCCATGTATTTATGTAGTTTTTTTTTGAGAAACACTTGGGCTCTCCCTACATTTTGACATAGGAATAAGAAAGTTCTAAGTACAAGGGAAAACGAACAGTCCCTTTAAAAGATACACAAGTACTCGCCCATGACTCAAAACCCACTCTTTTGCTATATACCTTGGGAAAACGTCTTGAGAACCATTAATACATCGAGAAAAGCAAAAAACGTTTTTTTTAATAATGTTTTTGAACCTCAATTTACACACAAAAAATAACACGTTTTAAACAGGTGACCCATGTACATCCATAATATAATTAGACTTTTTCAGACTTGAGACTACACTACACAAAAAAGTAGAATGGCTGAGTTGAGATTAAAAACTCTCAACTAAAAATTCAAAAAGACGATGAGCTCATTATGTCTCCCTATCTGACCTTTCAATTTTTATGATTGTTATGTTTTGACTGTACACCATTTTTTTACAAAAGGAAAAAAAGGCGTCCATTATATTTCATAATATTGTCAAGAATTATTGTTGTGTATTGGCCAAGAGCCTCTTTTTGAGATAAGCTCGATGAGGAGCTTAAAGTTGTGTTTGTTATATGCAAAACAGGAAAAATATTGGCTTGACTCTCTTTTTACTATACCTACGGCAATGTTATTAATATGCAGAGTACAGATAGTTAAATCTTCAACGTTTTAGCGTGACGAGGAATATGTCGATGTTGTCATTTGACGTCTTTGACCGTTCTTGTTTTCTTTCCTCTTCCCACAATCTTCCCCCCCCCCTCCCCCTCCCCCTCCCCTCCCCCTCCCTCTCTCTCTTGTTCTTGTTCTTTATATTTATCTTGATGTCCCATTGATGACGAATGGAGGCAAGTTTTTTTTATTTGTAGATATTTAACAATGACAAGAATTCCAGTTGACGCTTCACTGACGATGAGAAATACGTTTTTTTATGAGCTGAAACATACTCAACGCATATTATTTCATGTCGTGGCACCCTTTTGGGGTGGGTTCCCTGGATGACGAACCCAAGGAAGTCATGACCCCAGTTCTAGAATAAATATTTTTCTATGACCGCGGGCATTTATACTACTTACTTGACGTGTCTACACTTTCCTAGCCGACAAGTTCTTTCCATAAAAAATTTTTTTTTGAGAAAACTTTTAATATTAGTTTGTGGTCTGTGAATATCCGTAAGGATAAGACAAAAAAAAAGTTTGTCAAACTCTCAACTAAGGATTGTCTACCATTTGTCTATTGTCAATAATTTTGACATTGGAAAGAACCAAGGTTACTAATATTATGAGGTTTGTAAAAGTCCAAAACCACAGAAGAAAAAAGTATATTTTTATGACAATGTATAAAAAATTTTGCAAAAAAAATATTGGGCAGATTTTTTGCACAGAAATTAAATTGTAAATAATTCAAGTGAATAATAAATTGCAAGAGAAAAATTATTTATTCTAAAGTCTGAATTACTACAAGTTGAGTTGGAGTAATAATAGGGATTACAAAAGGATGAACAAGATTATCAAGGGACTTTAATTGATAAACTCGAGTCTTGATATAGTTTATAGGGCATATCAACTCTATTTAATTAACTTTATTTTTTGCATTTGTTATAAATTACATTATTGTATGTAACTCCAAAATGTATAATAATAATTTATTTTTACCCTACTTTTATTAAATAAATACTACCTATCATATACCGTATAGGTACATTTCAAAAAATCAAATAACAAAATCTCGTCCAACTTTTCTACCCTTAAATAACACTGTGCGTACATATAAATAGACTACAGAGTGGAACGTACTCAAAAAAACAAGATTCTTCATCATGAATTGTATCAAAATCAAAAGTTTTCTGCCACAATCAGACTAGACCAGAATTCATGAGGAATCAGAGTCAGACTTTTAATTCCAAAAAAAGTCTTGTGGTACAATAAAAAAAATAGATTTGAGATTTGAGGTGTGGCAAAACTTCTAGTGCTAATTCTCATCTTTGAACGTTACCTAAATGGCCATAGTACTGGTATAATTTTTTTTTAGTTTCTTGCACAAATCCTGAGGTTTTGCTTTTGCATGTACATGCACTTTACCTGTACAATATAGTTAGCCAACTTTTTTGTGGAGATTGTATAGTTGTAGTTGTGTAAAATAAAAATACAAAATAACCAAGAGAGTGTAGGATGTAAAGTTTATGCCTTAGACTTATAACAGGTCCCATGTTATTTCTCTTTTGACATGGACACTTTTGCTTAAGACTAAAGACTGATGCATCGTTTGGTCTGTAGAAAATCTCTGGGTTTTTTTGTGAAGAGAGGGTGGTATAATTACAATGCACTTTTCCCTTTGGAATAGAAAATATAATTTTGTGTGTGGATATACACACAAACTCTGCGTCTATGCCTTAAAAACTCATCCTCCTTCATTGTTTACGTTTCCATCAACATGCGCAATATATTTATCTTCATCTTGACTTGACTTGAACAAGCTTCTTTTATTATTTCTTATTATTATAGCACTAACTGATTTTTTTACGAGGGGAAGGGAGAAGTACATTTTGACTCTACAGTTCATCTTGTCTTCCATCTTTTTTGTCTAATGTGAAATACACAGACAGTGAGTTGATTGTGTTTGTATGATAAGAGCAGGTGATTAAGTTGAATTTAGACTAAAACTCTCTGGTAAGGAGCAAGTAGGGAAAAGGTCGACACCGTCCAGTTAATTCAGCCACACACACACACAGTCATCTCAGTATGCAACTGCAACTGAACTACAATGGCATGATAAATAATACGAGAAGGACTAATCTGAGTTTTAACAAAAATATAATAACAATGTTGTTAGCACACTCTGACAGAGAGAGAGGAAAAAAGAAGAACGGAAAATGTCTCTCTCTTATCTAAATGTGTTAAACACGTTCATCCAGCCGATTTAAAATAGTCTGTGGAAACCATTAGCCATAATAATTTTACAATCTGTAATAATTGTAACATAATATATATAAAGTATTATAATACCTCTCTATTTTTATTGCTTATGCACCATCCATGCAATTATTATCACATAGAAAAAAAATAGAATATCATCTTCACATCCAATATTTCATAAAGTACTTAACCTGCATTTAATCTAACATGCTCTGATCACCACCACCAATTGTTAGAGAATTGTAATCTGAGGCTTACAATTCAATTTAATTTAGAATACAATTTTTATATTTAATATTATTAATATTATAAAGTACCGATATTCCTTCAACTTTTGTACTGTATAAATTTTACTCTATAATTATTGTATGTTACAAGAGGATTGTGAATTTTGAGCTGTGTGTGCAAAAATAAGAAAATAAACTTTGCAGATATTGGCCAGAGTACATGAAAAAAAGTATTTAAGAATGAGCCTAGCAACTAAAACAAGTAGAGCAAACTTTATATAGATTTTAAGTGAGGATTGAAATGGAAAATATTCCATGATGTATGCATTTCATTACGATGAAATGTGTCCATCTTTCCTTCATGAGAGAGAGAGGGAGGGAGGAGGAAAAGAGACGAATGTCATATAATAAAATGGAGTGTTTAATTCATATAGGAAATTGAATGTGAAGAATGAGGACAGAAAATTATTTTTAATACACTCCATCACTATTAACTTGTATTGTGTGTGTGTGCTTTACCAGAGTGTATAAAATGACCAAAATTTGACTTTTATTTTAAATGGCTCTTAATAGAGGATCAGATGGCTAGAGAGCTATGATCTATTAATAATAACACATTAAATAAATTGTTGGGCGTAAGATATTGAACCAAAACTACAGAGAGAGAGAGAGAGAGACTTGGTCTGGGGTCTACACAGAGAGTATTGGCTCGTGGGTAGAGCATGAATGTAATATGAGTCAAGTAATAAAATATCAACAGAGAAGAAGAAGGAAATGATGATAACATGAATGAAATGGCAATCTCAGGGTGTACGCAGGATGTGTGTAGTACCAAAAGCCCTCTGTTTTTGACTAACATTTAATACATGTTTAAATTGAAACAGGAGTATAAATATAAATGTCCTTATTTTGTACTCTATGTGTGTGTACAGTATATATCTAACTTACAGTCTAATGTTACAACTTTTGGGGAATGACAGACAGTCATGAGACGAATTGTACATAAGTACTTGTACACATATAAAATATATTGTAACTCCTAACTACTCAAATTTCAAATCCACTCACTCTGACTGGCATCATTATGGATGTCAGTTCAGTTAGCGCTGGAGTCATTTATGAAAATCCATCATCAACTTAAAGGTTTCTCTACACATTACTATTTATTAATGTGTACAACCACCTTGTATGTACATGTTTCTTGACATATGACGGTCATTTCATCATTAGAGAACCGCTCGTCCCATCCCTCTATCATGGTACAAAAGCATTTTTCTCTCATGGAAGGGGTCAAGTGTGGCTATTGAGATGATTTGAGATTATAATTTAAATCCCCTGATGAACTATAAATAAAAGAATGACTTGTACTTAATATCCTTGCAAAAAAATTCAGTTTCATCACCCTATATACCTACTTTGTACATATGCACACACACACATGCAGAGTGTGGGGTGGCGAACATGTACAGAGATTTTAGTTTGGGATAATGAAAAGTGAGACAGCCTTGGTTGATTATTTATTGCTATTATTAGGCAGAAGTATGACCATTTTCCAATCATATTTAATTAACACGCGTATCTTTTTATTGACAACATGTCCTGGCTTAATGACCATTTTAGACAATCTAAATATTAATTTCCATGGCTTAATCCTTCTTCTTTTAATAAATTGTACACTTCGTTTTTTCGTTTTGTATTTTAATTGACTGTATTTTTTTCAAAAGGAGTCAAAGTCTAAAAAAGATTCATTTTATGACTTGCATCGTGTGTGCTCTACTTGCTGAGTCGAGCATCATATTGAGATTGACTGCACGTTTACCATTATTAAGTTGAAATGATCATTTATTTAGTATTATCTTGAATCATATTTGTTATTTCTTGGTGTGTACAGGTAAGACACATTTTCTCCCCCTCTATTTTTTTCTCTTGACTGTTACTGGGCTCTATCGTAGCGTTAAATGTAAGTACAACAACTCCCATGCATGGATCCACAAAAAATTTCTATTTAATTTTTAATTCACAATTCTACACACAAGTCTAACATCTTGTAGTCTATCATGGCTGAGAACAATCATTTTATTCTTTTTTGAACATGAAAAGGATCATCATCATCAAAAAACGACGATACAAGATACAGATGAACATATTCCATAAGAGAGAGAGAGAGAAACAAAGGGTTAATCGTGGAGAGAAGAGATTTGAAGGGTACAATACACACTCATCATTATTATTATATTGCTTTGGGAGGGAATCACGAAATGAAATAAAATGTCTTTTGGGTTGGTACACGAGAGACGAGCAAAATTTCAAAAGAGAATATGACAGAAAGAAAGTTTTTTGAAAATCATTTTTTGACAGGGGGGTTAATAACAGAAATATTGTGACAAACATTACAAGACCAACTATTAGAGGAAGGGAAGATCCAAAGATGTGGCAGGAACTCATGTCTAAATATGTAGAAAGTCTTCTCTCTCTGTCTCTCTCTAGAAAATTTCTAGTCATTTTATTTTCTGATGACAATAAAAATGAGGAGCAGGACAGAGAATGAGTGAAAACATATAGACCTCTGACAACAGTTAAATTAGTAGAGCTTTTAAAATTCAGGAACTGCTCTACAAACTATTGTATTTATACACATCTCAGTTCTTGCAAAAATGAACAAGACTCATCTTGGGAAGACTGGGAAAAAAAAGTTTGCAAAGTTTACTGGCACTGGCAAACTGACTGAGAAATTCACACGCTGTCTCTAACCTGTTCAAAAAAGAAGAAAAAAAATGTTGTTACTATTATTATTATTATCAACACACAATCATGTGTACTTTTGCATGTTTTTATTTGAAGGGGAAGTTCTAGCACTAGTACCCGTATATTTTTTTTTATTTTGAAGCCTTCGACAGTGCAAACTGTAAACTCTTGTCATAGTCAAAGTTAAAAATATTTAGTTAACCTTTTCCTATATACTACAAATATACATATCGATGCCTTAGTTTGCTTTGAGTGTATTTTGGATTTTGCTTATTGTGCAAAAGTTCTATTTTGTACCAGACACAGAATGCAAAGGTTCCATCTCAATTTTATTTTTTCACGCAAAACGACCCCTGTCCACAAGCGTGAGTTCTAAAATGACTTATCTCCATTCCGCATGTACATAAGCGGATAGCTGTGTACATATGCATGCACATTGATGGATCAAATAATTATAAACTAAATTGATGTTAAGCA